>JAQQPU010005567.1:2192-40335 GCA_029168905.1 Artemia sp. Kazakhstan ARC1039
GGGTTTGGGGGGCGGCAGCCCCCCAACTGTGCCTCCTAATCCCTGTACGTTTTAAGGTTCGACCTTGTAACTCAGCTTCTTTAACTCTTTAGAAAACGTAGTTTTTTTCAAATAATATATATATATATATAGAAAATAGAATATAATATATTTTATTCACTACTATAGCTGGAGCTAACATGAGTATGTGATAACATACAAAAGAGACCAAAACAAAGGATAAAACAAATGAAAAAAATAAGTAGCAACACAAAAAATTAAGGCAACAAGTCAATAAATTAAAGTTTTCAAGCAAGGCCAATAAAATACAATGATTCAATAAAAAAAATTGATATATTTCAAGAATCAATTTTCACAGTTAAAATAGTGAACATTTATAGTATAGACTTTACTGTATAAACTTTATATAAAATATATTAGAATATTAAATATATAAATGGTTGGTACATTCAAAAGCACTCACAGGCAAATACCTGAAATAAACTGCATCAAACATTAAATATTTATTATGGTTACATTATTAGAATACCGAGTAAAATAAGGGACAAATGATTTGCAATATCTCTCGGTACTAGAGGCTGGGTAAGTCATGAACTGTGGACAATTAGTTTTTGTTTGTCGGAGTATAGTGACTTTTTCCTTCAGCATAGGGGAGGGGGAGGGGGATCTCGAGGTCGGGTAGGAGACCACGATGGGCTGGGGAATTCAGACAATTTAGTCCAAACCGATATGTCAACTCATGTCTACGACTATCAAGTGATTTCAAGTTGAGCTGTTTTAGTGCATCATCATAAGTGGAGTAGTTATGTCCAAGTATAATTTCTACAGCTCTTTTTTGTATCATCTCAATTCTATCTGATTGATATTTCGTCAAACCCGGATACCAAGCTGGACATGCATACTCAAGAGAAGTTCTAACGTAGGCACCAAGAAAAGAGCACCAAGAAAAGAACGGAAGAAGGCCCGAGTAGAAGAGGAGAAATCTATTCAATTTTTTGCTTTATATCTATAATTCCTGGACCAGATTATAGTAGAAACTCTCTTACCTTCCCTATTCCTATTGTAGTACAAACATACCCACTCAGTGTGACCGTCCTCGTACGAGGCAGGGGGATTTCTGAGTCCTATAGCTTCGTTCCTGATTCTAGAATGGCCGAGAAAAAAATTCCTAGGCCCTTGGCAATGACTCAACATCTGCTCTGATTTTTTGTAGAACTTTATGGCCCATTCCACCTCTTAGCAAAATTAAAAAAGAACCTACCTTTTGACCCATTTTGACCCATTTTGACCCACTTCCTTTGATTACTTAATAAAAACTGAAAGCGGAAGTGAAACATCATCTGAACGGTGGTTTTTCTATTGTCCTGAAGTTGAAGTTTAGCCCCATAGATGGCTGACTCGGTTGCTCTTTTGAAAGTTCACGAAATCGAAGACGTTTTTAAGCTTGCCTCGTACGAGGACGCTCAGACTGAAATGGTACAAAAGAGACAAAAAATGTGATGAACTTAAGCTGGTTGTTCTCTAATATAGATGTTCTTTGTTTGATGTGAAATTGCAAACAGTAAAAAGCCTATGGCTCTTTCTTAATTCGAATAGTAAGAGACGATGTGGCAACAACCTCCGATTATGACATCATTGAGCAATCTTTAACATGAAATATGAAGTTTTTCGTAGAAAAGTTTATATCATTTTAAAAATAATTTGTTTTAATTACAAAAGGTTTTTAACCTCATTAACTTCCTTTAAAATGAGCCATTGAACAATTCTTTACGATGTTCCAGTGTCAAGCTATCCGTGGAAAAGAAAAAAAAAGATGCCGTTTAGGCAGAATGCTGTAGTAGCTGCCATTTTTCTCGATTTTAAAGCAAATATATTTCCCTTGCTGTTCAAGCCAAGGGACAGAAAGTTTCCTATGTAGGGGTTTCGGAGAAGGCGGCTCTAATGGTATACTTTTTGTTTTGATCTGACTCTATTTTTAGGACTTATGGTATATTATATTTTTTAATATTGGACGTGATCGTCTCTTACTAGGTTGCTAGCTACTACTGCAACCCGGATCAGACGACTTTGGGGGAAAACGAGCGTGAGAGGGGAGGGAGTAGTTGTCCTCCAATCTTTTTGGTCACTTTAAAAAAAGGACACTAGAACTCTTAGTTTCCGTCCGAATAAGCCGTCTTCCAATATTATAGGATTATTGGTTTGATGTCATCACCCCTGGGGAAAAAAACAACAACAATAAAACAGCAACAAGTAAACACAAATCTGTGATCTTTCTTTTGGCAAAAAAATACAAAATTTCAAATTTTTGCAGATGTCAGCTTGAAAACTCTACTGTAAAGTTCTCTGATACGCTGAATCTGATGGTGTAGTTTTCATTAGGATGCCTTGACTTTTGGGGATGTTTCCCCCTTTCCGGATAATCGGACAAATTTTTTCAGGCTCTTTGCTTTTGATGGGTAGCACTGAATTTAATGAATTTTACATATTTGGAGCTAGCTTAATGGGCCGATTTTTGTCTGATTCTATCCATATAAAACTTCCGTTTTTAGAGTTTCGGTTACTATTGAGCCACGTCGCTCCTTACTTGCAGTTCGTTAACACGAACTGTTTTATTATAACCTGGTAAAGCACACATCATTGTCCTGGATTCTGATTAACGGTTATTTCTTCCGGGCTCTGTTTGTTTTGGTCGTTATTTTTTGGGCTGACAAAGCGTTTAATTGAACCGTTTGAAGAGCTTCAGCGAATTACATATCTTTGTATGGTATCATGGGCGCCCATAAGCTGAATTCCAAGGGGGGCAAACCTCGTCTAATCGGCACTTTTAATGCTATATAATAGAAATATCAGAACAAATATATAAAAATAAGGCATCATCATTCAGCTAGGGGGGGCGGACGTTCCCCCCCCCCCCCTTATGGGCGCCCATGTATGGTATACCAGATAAATACGTGAAAGTGATCAGTGCTATGTTTGAGAAATTCATTGCTGTGGTTACAGTAGGAAATGAGGTTAGTAGCTGGTTTCTCAGTGAGTCAAGAGTTAAGCAGAGATGTGATCTATTCCCATTTATATGGATAATTGTGAGGGACTTAGTCCTTAGAAACACAGACAAGTCTATGCAAGAGCATAGAATCAAATAGGAAAGTAACATTCTTCCAGACTAAAATTATGTTGATGATTTGAGCGTCCTAGCTGAAAATTTAGCGAAAGGAATTAATTTTTGGTGGTTTTGAGAGTTTGGCAGCAAGAATATGCTTGAAATTCAATATTAAGAAAATTACATCACTGAGGCTGGGAATAAATTAAGGTGAAGAGGCAATGTTGGGTAAACGAGAAAATTGATAAAGTGAACAGTTTTACTTACCTAGGTAGCATTATTATCAAAGATGGGGGATGCAGCAAAGATTTTAAAAGTTGAGTAGCCAATACCCAGGGTGTTTTTTTTCTTACAATAGAAAGAAGTTTGGAAGAACTGGAAGATGAGCCTGGAAGCTAAGATTAGACTTAGGTGATGTCAATAGTTAAGTATGCTTCTGAGACTAGGGTACCTTAAAAGACAGAGGATTTTTTAGAGGGTTTCCATGGTAATTGTCTAGGAGTTTGTTGAGGTACCCGTCTCACTAACCGTATTTCAAACAGTAAGTTCTATGAAACTGGTGTCAATATCTCACTTTCTAGGGCTATAATGAGAGAAAAATGGAGATGACTAGGACACATTCTGTGGATGAAGAATGAAATATTGCCAAAGATCCACCTTTGGCCAAACATCTAGGGACAAGCAAAAAGTAGGTCGTCTCTGAATGGCGTTGGTATAGATCAAAAGAAAGGATTTAAAGGAAATAGGGAGTTCTTTGAAAGGTGTAAAAAGGGAATATTTAAATATATTGGGATAGAAGAGGAACACAAGCAGTTGTGTTCGTGCCGCAGTGATTTGTTAGTAGCAGTAGTAGTACCCCCCACCTCCAGTACCAATGTTACAGAGGTAGTCCAAAAATTATATCGCCTGAATTAAAACAGACTAGAGATTAATTCCTACTCTGTTCCCCATACTTCTGTTTACAATTACTTGAAGACTCACTAAGAGTTAGAAAATTCTGGCATACAAGCACACTTTTGAAGCTTCAAGCACACTCTCTCATCTGCACGAAGATCCATCCATCCGGCTCCACAATGGATTGTGCAAATTATGCGCCACTACTTTATCAAGCCTCAAATGAACACACTTAGTTAAATTAAACTTTATAAAACGAAAGACCTATTTAGCCGTCTATTTCGTTTGGAGTACGTGCATCTTTAGGAACGAATATGCCACCGTGTGGTATTACTTTCTGTGAAACCTTGAAACTCCAAATATAATTTCAAATCTATTTGGCTATGTTAAAAACCCATCACTCGCTGGGTTTTTGACAACCTTTGGGTTGAAATAGTCTCTTTGGGCCACAAAATGGTAGAAAACGCTTACTTGTTGTGGCACAGTCTTCTTTACTACTTTTACTTTTTCTTTCTAAGCAGCCTTCTTCAGAAAGTGTAGCACCATTGCTTCAAAACGGTCACCCCTGATAAAAAAAACAACAAAAAAACACGAAAACAGCAAACAAACAAATTAACACTAATTCATGACCATTTTTCTCAGAAAAATACATTGAAACCTCTACAATCAAGTTCGTCAATATGCTGGATTTTGTGGTGTAATTATCATCAGAGATCATCCTTTTGGGGTTAATTCTCCCTTTTTTCGTAAAAAAAATATCAAACTTTCACTAGCTCGTAATTTTTGTTGGGTAATTTTAAACTAAATGATATGCACATATTCAGGATCCCCACATGAGGTCAATTCTCTTAATATGTATATTGCAATCACGAAACGCTCATTATTTACTTTTCTTCTAATACACAAAAATTAGTTACCTTAAACCCAGTATTTCCTTGGAAATGTCTAGAAAAAGATCCAGGTAATGCTTGCCTGTCCCTAATAGGATATTCCCTAATGACGGAGATACCTCCTTATCTTTTATGCTGGTAAGAAAAGGAATATAATTTCTCTTAGGTTGCAATAAGAACATTATTTCGTAACAAGATGGGAGCTATAAGCTCTTATCACCTAAATTTTGGCGTAATCTAAATGAAGGGAGATTGGAGATTAATCTGTACTAATCTTTCGTGCCCTTCTCCTCAGACCCTGTTTTATATCTATCTGAAGGTTTAGGATGAGGTAGCAAGTTAGGCATAAAAATACACTTTTTGAGCGATCATGCACCCCTCCACTTTTGCACAATGACCCGCTGGTAAATCTTCACAATGCGCACTTATACATTCGCGTATGTTATGTGATTTTAGCAAACATCAAGTAAATCAGTTTTTTTTTCAAATTATTGATGTGTTTTCGTAACGTTTTGCGTAATACTTGATTGCTTTTCTACAGAAGTTGTTATCATCATTAATATTATAGGTAGAAAAAAAGATACTGGTGAATTTCTTAGGACCTCGTCATTGTCTGTTTTTGGTTTACTGCAACCATTTTTATGGCATAAGTAGCCTTGTATCATGTTGGCAGATTCACCAGTTTAATCATTTGGTAAATATTACAAACGGGAAGCTTAGGTTGGGTGTGGTTGTAGTTTTTGATCTATTACCCATTTCGTTGCATCAGAGCAAAATTTGTAGGTCAATTTAAATGTAATACTGTTGAACAGATTAGTTTCGGCAAGGTCGTTTCTTTATCTTTTCTAAAGAAAATTTCTGACCCCATCCCTTCATGCGCTGACTAAGGATTTATAGTTGTTATTTTCTGCTATAGTAAAAACAAAAAAACAAAAAACACCTGTGTAAATGAGTTTAAATGCTTAAATTCTGACAATCCCATTTTTATCAGCGAGATCCTAAAGCAGCTTTTTGAGTTAGAGAAGACAATGTATAGTCCAGTAAAACTACGGTTTAACCGGGACAAAATTGCAACAAAAGATTTTTTCACACCAGATGTTCAGTTTAAATCGTTGAACAACATATCCAAAATCGGCTAAAATCGCCTGCCGGGAAAACCTTCTGGGGCTGCTTAAAGAGGGTGGAAGGAGGCAAAAAATAGGTTTTTCCATTTTTGATATTTAGAAAGCATTTTTTATATTCAGAAAAAATCGCTGAACAACATATCCGAAATCTGCTAAAATCGCCTGTCGGAAAAATCTTCAATGGCTGCTTAAAGGGGGTGGGAGGCACAAAAAAAAATCGGTTTTTCGTTTGACAATTAGGAAGATTTTTTTACAATAAAATGTTCAGAAAAAATCGCTGAACAACATATTCAAAACCCGCGAAACTCGCCCGCCGAGGAAACCTTCTGGGGCTGCTTAAGGGAGGTGAAAGGGGTGAATTTTTTTTCAATTTTTGTTATTTCTGTACGTTTAGGGACTCGATTCAGGTATAAACAACTCGCTGAAACCGAAAATGTTGTTACTTTTATTGTAACACGTCTGTAACTTATATTAAACTACAAAAAATAAGATTTTAATAACTCCATCGCAAAAATAAAGGAAATAGCTTTTCTTCCGAAATGTTAGAAAGATCAGATCAATGGAAGCCTGAAATACTTCAAACAGCAACACAGGAAAATCTCGAACGGCAATTTAAAGGAGCAGTGAAGTACCCCACTCTTTGTTGCTTCGCTAATCGTTGGAAACCTGGTTATCCGATGAGAATCAACCATGTGAAGACCAGACTGCAGAAAAAGAGAAACTATAGGCATAGACGCATAGAAACTTGTCAAATCTTTCTTTTTATCGGCTTCTTTTACAGTTGGAAAACAAAAACATTAAAAAGTCTATATATAAATCACAATTTTGATAATCATCATTTTTAGATCACATAATATTGAGAATCACCATTTCATTAATGAGCACTGCAAAAGAGCACAACCACCGTTATTGCTAAACACTAAAATTCTTCTTCTTCTAGAGATGTTGGTTCAGAGTTATTACAGCTTGTTCCCATGCGCTCTCTGCAAGCAATTGTGCAGGGCATGCCATTCTTACGGCAAGAGCATCTGGCCGTATCGCAACCTGATTTGCATTTGCAGCGGATAATTTGAAGAAGACTTTGGGGAGCTGGTTTCTTCTCCGTCATTACTGGGATGTAACTATCAGCAGAGAGTCGCCATCCCCAGTATTCCGGTTTCATCGCAGCAGCCTCGCTTTTTCAGTCCATTACTTGCAAATACACGTAAAAAGAATGGAGCTTCGCAGCTGAGGGTGTGGGAGGCATCGTATCAGGGCAGACAAATGTGGAAGAGGCAGCGAGCTTGGCCAAGAACAGACGATGTCTCAAGGACACGAGAGTTCCTTCAGGCTTTCCTTTATAAATTCTCAAAAGAGCTTGTTCACCAGCTACAACGAGCTCGTCTTTCGTACCCTTCGAGTCCATAAAGACCTTAGCAACCTCACGGAAAGATGGATCGGACCGGTACAATGACAGTCCGACAGATTTACCAATTCCTTGTAATCTCGAAGTGGTGTCACAACCTAGGAACGCGTACAAAAATAGAATTGCACCACACATGTCCCTTAGTTTTTCTTTGATGGAGCAAATATTCCATAGTTTATGTTCATTTGAAGCTTTCGTCTCGGATCTGAAATACAGGCCTAGGTGGGTGGCAGTGACATGATAGAGGAGGAGGATAAGGAGGTCAGTGTCGTCGCCGATGACACACGTCAACTGAGTTCTTGCACTATGAATGGCTGTGGTTGCAATCACGAAATCCGTGTCAGCAGAGGGTTGTTGTACCGAACAACCTGCTGAGGAAAATTTTTCTCCTATGTCTAGAATTATCCGCTGCTTGTTTGTGCAGTTTTGCAAGAACTCTTCCTTCTTTCTTGTTAGCTTTGTTGTACCAGAGAATTCTACCATTGGGCACTGTTTACCCCTAGAACGTTTGAGGTGAGCCATACCTTTCGTCGAAGGACCATTGTCATATCCATCAAAAACTACCGAAGCTTTTCCAAATCTAGTGGTGACATACTTGACGTAACTTTCGCAACCTACGTTTTCGAAACCTAGCTGTACCTAGTCTTTAATGGGCCGTATAGACTAGAATATTAAAGTTTCTATGCGTCTATTCTTAGTCTCTCTTTTTCTAAAGTCTAGTTTTCACAAGTTTGATTCTCGTCAGATAACCAGATTCCCGACGACTAGCGAAGCAAAAAAGAGTGAGGTACTTCTCTGCTCCTTTAAGTTCGAGATTTTCCTTTATTGCTTTTCGTAGGCTGTTCGAAGTATTTCAGGCGTCCATTGATCTGATCTTTCTGTAAAAGTTCGGAAGAAAAGCTACTTCCTTTATTTTGGCAATGGAGTTATTAAAATCTTATTTTCTGTAGATTAATATAAGTTAGAGAAGTGTTACAATAAAATTGATATCATTTTCGGTTTCAGCGAGTTGACCAGAATCGAGTCTCTGAACGTACCGAAATAACAAAAATCGAAAAAAAGGACTTTTCACCCCTTTCACCCCCTTTAAGCAGCCCCAAAAGTTTTTCCCGGCGGGCAATTTTAGCGGATTTTGGATATGTTGTTCAGAGATTTTTTCAGAACATTTTAGTGTAAAAAAAGCTTCCTAAATGTCAAAACTGAAAAAATACTTTTTTTGCCCCCTTCCACCCTCTTTAAGCAGCCCCAGAAGGTTTTCACGGAGGTGATTTTTGGAGATTTTGGACATGTTGTCCAGCAATTTTTTCTGAACATTTTAGTGTAAAAAAAGCTTCCTAAATATCAAAAATGAAAAAACCTATTTTTTCGCCCCCTTCCACCCCATTTAAGCACCCCCAGAAGGTTTTCCCGGTGGGCGATTTTAGCAAATTTTGGATATGTTGTCCGGCGATTTTTTCTGAACGTTTTAGTGCAAAAAAAGCTTCCTAAATGTCAAAAACGAAAAAACCTATTTTTTCGCCCCCTTCCATCCCTTTTAAGCAGCCCCAGAAGGTTTTCCTGGCGGGTGATTTTTAGCCGATTCCAGATATGTTGTTCAGCGATTTTTTTTAACATTTTTGTGCAAAAAAAACCTTTGTTGCAATTTTGTCCGGGTCGACCCACTTTTCTCCGTACTTTTACTGGACTAATAGGATTGCTTCCGAATTCCAATACTCTCACTGTCTCCTGTATTTGAATTAATTGCTTATTTAATGTAAATAGTTTAATTTAAAAACGTGCTCATTTTAATTACTGAAAACATTAAACCAGCCTTAAAAATACAGGATGTTTCCTAAGCATAAGACAAATCCATGAGCAACCTGCAAAAAATAAGGGTAATTTACAACTGAGCAGTCTTTTACCAACCATGATATCGATAACTTGGTACATTCGCATTATATGGGCCTTTCTAAAAAGTCAAGTTTGTTTAATCCTAATGAAATAAAATAAAATAGGATGACTATATAATAATTTAGAAACAAATTTGGGCTATATATTTGCACATTAGGGGGGTGGGGGGGCAAACCATTGCATATATTAAATACAATACTTTTTCATTAGCTGGACTCTTTTTATATCTCTAACTCGAGAGACACTTTGAAAAGCCTGTTTTTCAACGGGATGATACAAGACTCCATTGTAGAGAAATACAATGTATAGCGTGGTTTTAATTGCGTGTACGATATTTAAAGTGTTGTATTTTGGGGTTTTTAGGGGGGAAAGAGGTACCTAGGTTAGGTTAGCTTACGTATTTAATATATGGTATGCTTTGCCCCCCCCACCCCCTAATATGCAAATATATAGCCCAAATTTGTTTCTAAACTATTATATAGTCATCCTATTTTATTTTATTTCATTAGCATTAACCAAACTAGCACTATATAAAAGAGTACAGCTAATGAAAGAGTACTTTAAATACGTAACCTAACCTAGGTACCTTTTTCCCCATCTAAACTCCAAAAAACAACACTTAAAATATCTTAAAAACACGCTAGACAAAGTATTTCTCTCAGCGGTGTCAAACAGTTCGTGGTAACGAACTGTAAATAAGGAGCGACCCGGCTCAATGGTAACTGAAACTAAAAAACGGAATTAATTCTGATGTCAAATATGTAAGTTTCATCAAGGTTAGTCTTACCCACAAAAATTTACGCGCCTGAGAAAATTTGGCTGATTTTAAAAAAAAGGGGAAAGACCCCTAAAAGCTATAGAACCTTAATGAAAATCACACCATCATATTCAACTTATCAGAGAACGCTACTGTAGAAGTTTCAAGCACCTATTTACAAAAATGTGGAACTTAGCATTTTTTGTCAGAAGAAAGATCACGGATGCGTGTTTGTTTGTTTTTCTGTTTTGTTTTTTTGCCAGGGGTGATCGTATCGAGCCAGTGGTCCTAGAATATCGTGGGAGGGCTTATTGGAACGGAAATTAAAAGTTCTAATGCCGTTTTTAAGTGACCAAAAAATGTAGGGTAACTAGGCCCTCTCCCACGCTCATTTTTTCCCCAAAGTCACCCGATCAAAATTTTGAGATAGCCATTTTGTTCAGCATGGTCGAAAATATGATACCTATGTCTTTTAGGATGACTTAATCCCCCAAAGTCCCCTGGGGGATGGCTGAAAGTTATGAACTTTACCCAATGCTAACACATAGTATTGGTTATCGGGAAGTAAACAGACGTTTTCATGGGGGATTTAATCTAGTAGGTTGGGGAGAGGGGTTGGGGGTCATATGGGAGGATCTTTCCATGGAGGAAGTTTTCATGGGGGAAGGGACATTGCTATGAAGTAAGCGCCGGATTTCCCAGCATTATTAAAGAAAAAGATCAGAAATTAAATAAAAAAAAACAAGCTTTTCAACTGAAAGTAAGGAGCAACATCAAAACTTAAAACGAACAGAAAATATTACGTATATGATTGGGTTCGCACCCTAGTCCTCGCTCTTTAAGCCAAAAATTTTTTAGTACTTTCATAAGAGCTATTTATTCTAATTAACGGCCTTTGTGATTAAGCGGTCATTTTTAAGGAATTGGAACAAAATTCGAACTTTAGCTTAAAGAGCAAGGCATCAACTAGGGGGCGAACCCCGTAATATACGTATTAAAAATCAATGAATATAGAAGTCCGTTACATAAGTTAATTCGTAAGTTACGTATATTTATTACTAATAAAAATGTTCGTAAATAAAATTAAACAAGTTACGAGAAAGCCATTTAACCAAAAAAAGTAAAATTAATATGAAAATTTTGTGTTAATTATTCATGTACGGCGAGCCAAAATCAAAACCTGCATTAATTCAAAAACGTTCAAAAATTAAATAAAAAAAACAAGTTATTTTTAACTGAAAGTAAGGAACGACGTTAAAACTTAAAAGGAACAGAAATTATTCCGTATATGAAAGGGGCTGTGATCTCCTCAACACCTCGCTCTTTACGCTAAAGTTTGACTTTTTCAGACTTCTATTTTTTTTTAAACAATAACAAACTTTAGCGTAAAGAGCGAGGTGTCGAGGAGGACACATCCCCTTTCATACACGGAATAATTTCTGTTCGTTTTAAGTTTTAACGTCGTTCCTTACTTTCAGTTAAAAAAACTTGTTTCTTTTATTTAATCATCTTGTAAAAACGGGTTTTTCAAAGCGTTTGACTGTAGCATCTCTTGTTAGGACTCTTTAGAGAGGCCCATATAATGCGAAAGAACCGATAACTTTTAGCATACGATTATGGCTCTAGGAAATCAGTCAAGATCAGTTTTAAGTAAAGTGTAAGTTTTTAATTCACACAAACATTAGAAAATATCATGAGTCAGTGTGTTTAAGCTAATTTTGTAGATATACCTTGCATATTATGCGAAGCAATACTTTAGTTTGTTTTAATTCTCAGCTCCACTCTATCTTATAAGAAAACTTTGTTTTTTCGCTGATGTTTTGCTCGTTCTATTTTTTTAAAGCCTCACAGAAAGTTATTCGTGAGGTAAGTTTGTAAGTTCTTTATAAGCGATGAAACTACTGAATTCAATATAATTTATTGTTAAAATAGGGCATTAAGTATGGGTTTTTCTTCCCACCCTCATTAAACTTTTCCGAAAGACATGTGTAAGGTCAAATAACAAAAGAGTCCAAGGGGGATGTTGTCACTGGCATCTTTAAAAATTTGAACATAAAAACTCATGAAATGAAAAGGTTCTTGGTGCCGGATTTCCCAGCATTATTTTAAAAAAAATCAGAAAAAAATATATAAAAAAACAAGTTTTTCAACTGAAAGTAAGGAGCAACATCAAAACTTAAAACGACAGAAAACATTACGTATATGATTGGGTTCACCCCTAGTCAATACCTCGCTCTTTAAGCCAAAGATTATTTAGTACTTTCATAAGAGCTATTTATTCTAATTAACGGAATTTGTGATTAAGCGGTCATTTTTAAAGAATTGGAACAAAATTCGAACTTTAGCTTAAAGAGCAAAATATTGAATAGGGAGCAAACCCTCTAATATACGTATTAAAAACATATGAATATAGAAGTTCGTTATGTAAATTAATTCGTAAGTTACGTATATTTGTCACTGATAAAAACGTTCGTAAATAAAATTGAACAAGTTTCGAGGAAGCCATTTAACCAAATAAAAGTAATATTAATATCCAAATTTTGTTTTAATTATTCAAGTACGGTGAGCCAAAATCAAAACCTGCATTAATTCAAAAACGTTCAAATATTAAATTAAAAAAAACAAGTTTTTTTTAACTGAAAGTAAGGAACGACGTTGAAAGATAAAACGAACAGAAATTATTCCGTATATGAATGGGGCTGTCCCCTCCTCAACGCCTCGCTCTTTACGCTAAAGTTTGACTTTCTCACAACTCTATTTTTTTAAACAATGAAAAACATTAGCGTAAAGAGCGAGACTTTGAAGAGGGGACCCCTTTCATATACGGAATAATTTCTGTTCGTTTTAAGTTTTAACGTCGTTCCTTACTTTCAGTTAAAAAAAAACTTCTTTTTTTTATTTAATTTATAGTTAAGGAAGGAAGCAGTATCCAAATACTTGTTTGTAGTGAAACTACTTTCGTCTTAAACAACTTAAAAAAGAGCTAACAAATTAAACTGAATATTTGATGCATAATGCTATTAATTGCTGAATACTCATAAGTTCAAAATGTTACTATAATTTTATTGTTTATTTTCAATATTAAGTACAAAAGAAAATATTTGTAATAAAATTGGTTCTCAGTAAAGCGCCAATGACGCAGAAGGTTTTAGACTTTTACAATGAGAGAAGGAGGTGATACCCAAACTCTTGTTTGCAGTGATTTTTGTTTGTTTCAAGCTTGATTTGCATATTGAATTTAAGTTTCACTCGTTTTAAGATTTATTTATTTATTAATTTACATACATATCTATTGTATGTTTGTTTGCATTGGTTGTTTATTTAATTTCTGTTCGTTTTAAGTTTTATTTATACTTCAATAGGAAATTTCTTTTTCGTTTTAAGCTTGATTTTCATATTCAATCTAAGCATTACTCGCTTTAAGATCTTTTTATGGATTAAATAAAAAAAAACAAGTTTTTTTAAACTGAAAGTAAGGAGCGACATTAAAACTTAAAACGAACAGAAATTATTCCGTATATGAAAGGGGCTGTCCCCTCCTCAACGCCTCGCTTTTTACGCTAAAGTTTTTTATTGTTTTAAAAAATANCGTATATTTTTCTTCTGGCAAAAAATACAAAGTTGCAGATTTTTGCAAATATGAGCTTGAAACCTAAGTAATAGGGTTTTCTGATACGCTGAATCTGACGGTGTGATTTTCATTAAAATTCTTGCACTTGTAGGGGATGTTTGCCCCCTCTTTAAAAAATCAGGTAAATTTTCTCAGGCTCGTAGCCTTTGATGAGTAATACCAAACTTAATAAAATTTATATATTTAGAATCAGCATTATAAGCCCATTCTTTTGATACATTTAAAGACATCAAAATTCCGTTTTTAAAAGTTTCGATTACTATTGAGCTGCATCGCTTGCTTTTTTTTATTGTTTTTTTTTTATTACGTATATGTTATTACGTATATGAGGGGGTTCTCCCCTTAGTCAATAGCGCGCTCTTTACGTTAAAAGTTAAAAAAAATTTAGTTCACAAACCCCTGAATCACAAAGGCCGTTTAATTAGAATAGATAGCTCTTTTGAAAGCACTAAAAAAAACTGTAGCGTAAAGAGCTAGGTATTGACTTGGGGGAGAACCCCCTCATATACGTAATAATTTCTGTTCGTTTTAAGTTCTAATGTTGCTTCTTACTTTCAGTTGAAAAAACTCGTTTTTTTTAAATTTAATTTCTGATCGTTTTTTAAATAATGCTTGGAAATCCGGCGCCCCCTTCATAGGAATGTCCCTTACCCCAAAGAAACATCCTCCACGGAAAGATTCTCCCGAGTAACCCCCTCCTCCAGCCCCCCCCCCCACCAGAAATAAATCCTTCCTGAAAATGTCTGTATACTTCCCAATAACCAATACAATATGTAAGCAATGGGCAAAGTTCAAAACCTGCAGCCCTTCCCCTGGGAACTGTGGGGGATTAAGTCATCCTAAAAGACATATTTATTAGATTTTCGACTATGCTGAACAAAATGGATATCTCAAAATTTTAATTGGGTGACTTTGAGAAAAAAATGAGCGTGGGAGGGGGCCTAGTTGCCCTCCATTTTTTTGGTCACTTAAAAAGGGCACTAGAACTTTTGATTTACGTTCCAATGAGCCCTCCTACGATATTCTAGGGCCAATGGGTCAATACGATTACCCCTGGAAAAAAAACAAACAAACAAACACGCATCCGTGATCTTTCTTCTGGCAAAAAATGGAAAATTCCTCATTTTTGTAGATAGGATCGTTAAGGAGGGGAAAGCCCTTTTCATATAAGGAATAATCTCTGTTCGTTTTAAGTTTTAACGTCGTTCCTTACTTTCAGTTAAAAAAACTTGTTTTTTTTATTTAATTTTTGAACGTTTTTGAATAAATGCAGGTTTTGATCTTGGCTCACCGTACATGAATAATTAAAACAAAATTTGCATATTAATTTACTTTTATTTGGTTAAATGGCTTTCCCGAAACTTGTTTAATTTTATTTACGAACGTTTTTATTAGTAATAAATATACGTAACTTACGAATTAACTTACGTAACGAACTTCTATATTCATATATTTTTAATACGTATATTAGGGGGTTCGCCCCCTAGTCAATACCTTGCTCTTTAAGCTAAAGTTCGAATTTCGTTCCAATTCTTTAAAAATGACCGCTTAATCAAAAAGGCTCAAACTAACTATATGGAACGCGAGAGTGGGTATCTAAGCTCTGCCACTCTTTAAGTGGTCCATACCTGATATGACTTATGTGGGAAGGGTGATGGCCCCTACTGGGATCAGCAGATTAACCGAAAGAGGTTGTTATAACTTATATGCAACTTGTTTTTGAAAACATTTGTCTTAGTTTAGCCTTTCAGATGTCCACATATTATAAGAGGGGAGAAACTATCCTAAACCAAGGTTGTCAGAACATCTACCAAGAAACGCGGCAGTATCTCCGCAAAAAATTTTGCGGAGTTGTATCTAGTGTCCTAGTTCTAGTTTTCAGGGATAGGGTCATATGTATTCTTTTTCAGGAGGTAGGGTGAGGGCGTCTCCAAATTCCTGTCATAAGGATATCTAGCAGAATAGGTCACTTGATTTCAATCAAGCTTTGTCTGAAGTAAGAGTGACTGTTCAAGTTTCACTTTTGAAAGATTCCACCATTTCAAGTATATTTTGGAGGAGGGGTTCCAAAATTCTTGTCGTTAGAAAATTAACCAGAAGGAGTTGTCACATCTTAGCCAAAATTTGCTAAAAGGACGAACTACTCTACTAATTATTCTATTTGGGGATTAGGATCCTACCCGATACTTGCAAGAAAGAGGTAGAGGAATACCCTTTAAGTTCTTGTCATTAGATCATCTAGTACAAATGGTCATCAGATCTCAACCAAACTTGGTGGTAGAAAATAAGAGTATGTGTCATAGTTGGGCTTTTTGGTTGTCCAAAAATAATCCAACCTCTGCAGTAGGAAGAGACAGTCTTTAGATTCGTATAATCAGGGTATATATTGAAAATGGTGGTCAAATCTCAACCAAAATTTATGATAAGTATCTGATAGTGTGATATATGTGTATGTTTGAGATGCAGATTTGATGCCGTCTTTGAAGAAACAAAAAACGTAGCTGTCCCTATATTTTGCTGGGCCATCTAGCAGCAGCGATTACCTTGTCTTACCTTTATATGGGCAAAATTATTAGTAAGTGTCTTAATTATGTCTGGAAAGAATACCCCATCTAACTTTTTTGGAGGGAGTGGGTCTCTAAATTCTTGCAATTGGACCCAATTAACGGAGGAGGTAGTTAAATCTCAACAAAGGTTAGTTTGTAGTAAGGAATCATTTCCTAGTTATTTCTTTTTCCTATTATAACCTGATCCAAGTAGAAAGCAAAAACAGCCAAATTATCCTAGTTCAACCATCTGGGGGGGGGNGGGGGGGGGTCCCCTACCTGATCTGAAACTTACTGGGAAAGAAATCCTTCGATTCTTTTCATCATAAACTCTACCAGAATGTGTTGTCTGGTATAAATGAATCTTGGGGAGAATATGCTTTATAAAGACCCTGAACTGATCCTGCCTTTGTCGGAAATTATCTTAAATTAGTAGCTGACAAACATCTAGTTCTCCATTCTCACCAGCACAATGTACAGGCAAATAATTCGAAGAATTTAAGGCATCTATTGTGGCATCATTTGAAATTAGTATCTGATAAATATTTGGCTTTTCACTGACAGCATCTATATGTAAAGATGTGTTTCTAAGAGAATTCAAAGTATCTTTGGTGGCATAGTTTGAAATCTAGACCTCTATTCCCAGTAGCAAAATGTAAATGCATAGAAATTTCATAATTTGGGACATTTAAAATCAATAGCTGACAGATATCAAATTAATCTCTTCTAGCAATATACTGCCAAAGCGTCCACCAGAAAAGCACTTTACAATTGAATGTTCACCTTTGCTTAGATGATATTCCAGAATATCTATATCATTTTTCAAAACAGCTTTATTAAATTAAAGGCATTACTATAGTTCTTTAAATAGCTCCTAAGACACCTAACATCACAACTCTTTATTTTAGATCTTACAACCATCACTGTGTCTTGTATACATATTTTCTAATTATCAACTTTGAATGCTAAGGCGAGTTGACTCATTACCTTTTTATATCGTTACATGCCATCATTACATCATAATATATTTTTACTCTAACGTCATTTGCGGTTGAAACCTATGATTATGACGTCTTTCATCATCTTGTGTAAGAAGAAGTAGTTTTATTTTAAAAATGTGTTTATTTTCAATATTTTGCTTTGGTACTCACAAATGCACGTTGATGTAGCAATTTACTTTCAATGAAACCTTAAACAGCTCTCTGTAATATTTGGTTGCCACGCTAGCAGTGAAGAGAAAAAAGGACGCATCAGTGCTCTCCGTGCAAAAACGGCCTTTTTCTTGCTGTTCAAGTCAGATTGCTGTAGATTTCCTGCACAGGGTCTTCGGCATTAGAGATTTAGAGAGTGTACTTTTAATTTCGATCCAATGCTATTTTTTGGGGTGGGGGGGGCCTTTATATTTTTTTGAAATTCCCATAAAACGGTTTTCAAAACAACGTTTTACTATGAATAATAATGCAGACAATAGTTACTATTTTTGGATCAGCTACGAATGGCAGTTTTCTCACTAGCCACTTTTTCTAACACCTTTTTTAATTTTTGGTTACTATAGGCCGTTCAAAATGAGCATTATGGTTTCAGCTGGCACTGCAACCATAATGTTCTTTTTACCGCCTTAGGTAATGTGGTTTAATAAATTAAAATTTTCTTATATTTTACTTATGGCAAAGGATTTAATCACAATTTTTCAAAAGAATTAAAAATGACGTTGGATATTAATGCAAACTCTTTCGAACCAAACACAAATTGTACTGAAATTGATGAAGCAAAATCAGTAATTTATAAAAAACGTAAAGGAGTAGCTTTAAAATAAAGTATAAATAAAAGGGAAGCAGGTCTTTCTTATTCAATCAGATGTACCAATTTAGAAAAATACAGAGGAGGGAGAAAAGGATTTATTTCCCAAATATTTAGTGAAGATATATAAAAGTTTTTTTTTAAGAAAAGACAAGGGGTATTTATAAATTTCTTGCTAAGAGAGAAAAAGGATTTGTAAAATCAAGCTCGCAGTTTCCTCCCACCCTGCAGAGTTTTCAACTTGTTTTTCAAAAAAAACATTTTACTATTAGGATTAAACGAGATAACAGTTACCATTCCTGAATTGAGTCTATGCGTTTAACCCTGGAAAATACCCCCCGAAAAATTCCCCCTGTGGAAAATACCCCCCGCGAAATAACCTCTTGCAAAATCCCACCCGCGGAAAATCCCCCCAAAGAATTCTCACCCCGACAGAAAATACCCCCAGGAAATTCCCCCAGGGAAAGTTCTCCTCGGATAATCCCCCCCCCCTTTATTCCCCATGGATAATTCCGGATATTCATTAGAAGGGATATTGAAAGTTCTACTTGCCTGTTTAAGAGTCAGAAGCAATCCTATAGCATTAGCTATGGTCAAGGCCGTATCCAGGACGGGGGGGGGGTGAGCACCCCCCACCATCCCCTCGAAATTTTGTCTGACAAGTAAAAACGTAACAAAAATGAATATAAAGAAATTTTTTACGTGTTTTTGCATAGTCCCCTCTAAAAAAATAATAGGTGATTGGAGACCAGCCAGTCCCTCTCCTAAGACTGTATTTGATATATTGCCGTTTTATTACCCCTTAGGACATCTGATCGACACTTTGAGTAACCTATTTAGTACTTTCTCTTTGGCTTCTCAGTTTTGCATCTGGCAGAATTTTCCATAGGAGGGAGTGAATTATTGGGGGGAGGCGAGTTTTCCACGGGGGGGGGGGGCCATTTCCCGGGAATAAATTTTCTGTGGTGTGGAATTTTGCAGGGGGGCAATTATCCGCGGGGGTATTTTCAGGGGGGTCCAAGGGGTAATCGCCGGCTCACCCTGAATCATCTAAAACTTACAATTTTTTTCACCAGGATGCTGATTTTTTAAGTTTTTTTTAATTTTTGGTTAAAAAGGGCCGTGGTTCGCTATTTACGAGTTGCAGCTAATGCTGCAACCGTGATAAAAGAGGAGGCGAAGCTATAGTCTTTGAATTTGGACGTCTGCCAGAACGGTTTGTTGGATTAAACCAAAAACTGGTGGAAAGTGAGATTCTATTCCACACTGTCTCTCTTGACGTTGAGACATGACTCGACCTTTGTAAGGATAGGGGGTCTTGAAATTGCAATTAAGTTTGCATCGATCAAAAGGTGAGGGATATCAGAACGTCTCCAGAACAATGCATTTCGACTGGGCCTCTGTCAGGAAAAGGCTGTATTACTGTCAATTCAATAAACAAGAAGGATTACTGAGTCTATATTAAACTTTTTACGAATTAGTGAGAAGTTTTGTTGCTGCGCTTTTAGAGCTTGGAGTCAAGTTTTGCAAACATTGTTGCTTTTGTCGATTTACAACTATGACCCCAAGAGCCATACGTGCTGTGAAACTCCAGGGTGCCTCAGGTCAAGAGTTCAGTTTATGTCTGTTTATGTCAGTTGCATTAAGTAGCTCTCGACCGTTCCGAAAATCTAAAACTAACGCTGGAACTATAAATTGAAATCCCCATGAACGATGAAAGCTTTGTATTAAAGCTAATGACACTAAATCATAATATTATTTAATATCGAATCGTCTATCAGTTTCGTTTTATTAAAAAACGAATATATGTATATTTATCCGTTTTTAAGCTTTGTCCACATTTCACGCAAAATTTTGTTTTGTCTATCGTTATTTGTCTTCCAAACAAAAACGCACTGCCTGTTAAAACTAAACTTCTGACAAAACAAGCAAGACTTATTTAAGCAGTTTGTTAAAGTAACTGACAAAGCAAGTGTATATAGACAATTTTTATTTCATTTATTATTAATATCATTATTATTATTCTTGATTCTAATTTTCGAAGAAGAACTAACCGTGCTTCAGTTGCTGGTATGCTTTATTCGTCGGAGCATATCTAGCAAAATAATCCTAGTTAATTTTTTTTTTGGTGGGGGGGGGTAGTAGATGGTTAAGCATGGTATTTAGAGCTTGGCCGTTCAAAATCATAACAGAGTTGATAATTTTTTAATAATTCATACGTAAAAGCAGAATTTATTCTCATATTTGCTCCGGGATTAATTGTATGGTTCTTTTGACCTATAGACTTTTTTTTCTATTTATTATATTTATTCCTAAAATTCAACGTCTGCCCTAAATTTTAGGTTGCCTAGTCATTTATAGCTGTGCCAATCCAAATTTTCTTAAGTAAGGATTGTTTTGCCTTTTTTTGCTTTTGGGCAGTCGTTGTGTATTTGGGACTGCGACTTGTTGAACACAAAATAATATTTTTTTTTTTCAGGGAAAATATTTTTTACTTCGGGAACTTGCTGGAGCTGCAGTATTTTATATTGATGCAGATGACATGCAGGGATATTGTGGAAAAGAAAAATATCCTATTACTAAAGTTTTACAAGAGACTTTATCCTCGTTCAGACGTTCTCGCCGCAGTGCAGTGCTTGAAAGTTTGGAAGAAGACCTATTAACTTTATCAACAGATGCTCGACCTGTTTATTATAATAATGTGAAACTATCAGAATATCGTATTGCTCGTATTGTTGATAATGATGGGTACAATAAGGCTTACCGTGAAACAAGTGAAACAGCTCTAACTTGTTCTCGTCAAGGGTATTTTCGGAATCCTGAGAACTGCAATTATTTCTATAGGTGTGTGAAGTTTAACCAGTATACTGATGATTTTACAGTATTTGAATATCTATGTCCAGAGGGTTTAGTGTTTGATGAAAAGTGGGAAGTATGCACATGGCCGTCACAAACTTCACCATGTGATGGATCTAGTGAGATACGACCAGTTCCAAAGAATAAGTTCATTTGCCCAGGTGAAGGATATTACGCGGACCCCGAAAATTGTCGATGGTTCTTTGCATGCAAGGATTATTCCGGCTACGGAGAGTTAACCCAGTATGAATTCAGATGTCCATTCGGTCTTGTATTTGACGCAAGTAATTTAATATGTAATTGGCCCTGGATCGTTGATTCTTGCAGTAAAGGAGCCTATCAGCAAAGCTATCCTTCAAGCTATCAAAAGCCAGAATTTGCCTCAGGTGTTGTAAATACCAATAACAAGGCAACACTTCTGAAATATCAAATGGAAGGTAACATAGTTAGAAAAGAGCCAGGTACACCAGGCTATCTTCTTGGAAAAGTTGTTACCAATACTGAAGAGATTGCTAAGGATTGCATAAGTTGTGTTAGCAACCCCATAAATTTTAACAGGAATAGAGACAAGTCTCTTACATTCCCCAATAAAGATAATATTTATCCTGAAGTAATGATAAGCAATAGCCCAGGAGTTCATGACGATTCATTATATAACAGGCCGTTCTACTCTAACAAACACTTCCTGCAAAACCAAAAATCAATTCCTCCTAAGATCAGTAATTCATATACAGCTCCCTCTGTCTCGAATAAAGAATCAATTAGCAGCTACAGTGACACTCTTGGTTATGATTATGATTCTAGACATCAAGACGGAGGACCAGCGGTGAGGCCTTATAAACAACCTTACCAATTGAATCCTTCACAATTTGGACTTGACCGTTCAGAATTTCACACAGACAGTCACTATAAAGATAGTTATCACAGTTCCCACACAAAGTCTAAAAATTATCAATCCGACATAGACTCTAGAAAACTTCATAGTTCTTCTGATATCAATATTCCAAATCACAGTAGTTTAGATCATAGTCAACAAGCTTCCTTCGGAAATAAGAAGGAGAACAGAGCCAATTTAGATTCTCGAGTCTCCTTATACCAACAAAATCATCCTGCCCCTGGAAGTTCGAGTCACCGTACACCTTTTGCGAACAAAAGTAATTATCAATCTAGACCGAAGGAGAGTTCTAGTTACATAAGGAAAGAATATTCAGTCAGTAAGGAAAAGACAGCAGTTAATAATGGAAATGGGTACCAGTCAGCTAAAACAGGCAACAATTATGTACATAAGGCACATAATTCTCCAACACCTCAGTACCCTCAAAGACAAGAAGGTGAAAGATTAATTCACAGTGGAGCTCTTAGCTCTTCTGATATCACTATATCAGATCACGGTAGTTTTGCTCATAGTCAGCAAACTTCCTCCGAAAATAAGGATGAGAATGGAGCGAATTTGAATTCTGGAGTCTCATTATACCAACGAAATAAGTTTCCAAGCTATGGGACTTATGTTCGTCCTGTTCCTGGAAGTTCAAGTCAACTTGCTCCTTTCCCAAAAGAAAATAATTATAAATCTAGGCCGACAGAGAGTTCTAGTTACATAAGGAAGGACTATTCGGTAAGTAAAGATATGACATCAGCTAATAAGGGAAATGGGTACCAGTCAGTAAAAACAAGTACAAATTATGAGGATAATGCACAGTATTCCCCTACCCCTCAGTACCCTCAGAGGCAAGATGGTGAAAGGTTCATTCACAGTGGAGTTCATACCTCTTCTGATATCACTATTCAAGATCATGGTAGTGTTGCTCATAGTCAGGAAGCATCCTATGGAAATAACGAGGGGAACGGTGCCAATTTGGATTATGGAATTCCATTGTACCAACAAAACAAGTTTCCAAGCTATGGGACGCATGTTCGTCCTGTTCCTGGAAGTTCAAGTCATCGCACTCCCGTTCCAAATGAAAATAATTATCAATTTAGACCAACAGAGAGTTCTAGTTATATAAGAAAAGAATATTCAGTTAGTAAAGAAAATGCAGCAGCTAATAATGGAAATGGGTACCAAACATCTAAAATAGGTAACGCTTATGAGCATAATACACAATATTCTCCTACACCGCAGTACCCTCAAAGACAAAATGGTGAAAGGTTCATTCACAGTGGAACAGGTCTTTCTCGAGAGGGAGAAAAGATTGACGGATATCCATTTCCTAGCTTTAGCAGAGCTCCTTCATACACCCCGACAGAATATACAGCTGTTTATGATAGGCCCGCTGGCCTACAAACATACCAAAAAGATAAAAATATACTTAGTGAATCTTTAAATCCTGGAACTCATTTTCAGGCTTATGGTTATAATGGAGCCAAAGGATTTCCCAGACCGATCGCCACACACTCTGTATTTGGAGACAGATCTAGAATAAATAGTGGAAGACCTAAATCTATTAAACTAAAAAAGCCTAAGCAGCCTGCAGTCCTAAAAAAATTTAATAAAAACAATCCAGCAAGACCTCATATAGATGATTTTTCTTCCAGTTATAAACCCCTTGAAAGCTCTGATTTTGGTGAAAAAAACATGATATTTCAAAAGGGAACGGGCATCAGCAAGCCTACACTTCTAGACCCTAATGTCAACATCCACATAAAATCAGAGAAAGCATTGACCTCGGTGTCTATAAAAGGGTCAAAGAAGCCAAAGATTATCAAAAAGGTTGTTATTAGACCACATAAGTCAGATGGTGAGAAAAAAGTGGCAGCAACTTACACTGAAAAGGTTGTACCGTTACAAAATGCGGCTTTTTCACAAAAAAAAGAAACTGATATATCGTATTTAAATCAGAATAAAAAAAGTGCCTATAGAAGACCTGTTGTAGGTGGTGCTTTCGGATTTAAGCCATTGAATGAAACGCTTCCATCTGAGTCATGCTCACGACCTGGTCTTTTCAGACACCCAGAGGACTGCCGAAAGTTTTACGAATGTTATTACGACCGTTGGATACAAAAATACACCCTACATATATTTAGTTGCCCAATTAAGCTGGTTTACGATGAAGAAATATATGCTTGTAACTGGCCGTTTCAAGGACCCCAGTGTGTTCCTAATCAACCCTTAGAAGAATACGAAGATAATAAGCCGTTTGTTGTTGCTGTCGAGGCTTAGGCCTGTTTAAATCATATACGTTGCCATCCACAGCTTTTATATTGCATATAGGTTTACGATAGTTTTATTTTTACTTGGCTTTGGCAGTCTGACTTGATTATGCACACTTCTGTATAAAAATAACACAAAAAGATTCGAATAGTGATGAGTTCGTAAACATGTTTGTGATGTTCTATTTGTATAAGGTTTATTTTTTTAAAGAAATCTAAGCGTATCAAAATATATTTTTATAAATATCTTGTAAAATTTAACTCACTGTAACAGGACATTAGTATAACTAGAATAAATTTTCACAGGCTCATTCGTCCTATTGCTTCGGTGCTTAATGTTGCCCAGAAACACTGGCAGTTCATAGTCTTTAAACAAACTTTTTGCTGTCGAAGTTGCATAAAAAGAAACAGCATTATTTGGTGGAAATTTATACTTCGGAATAACCTTGTCCTGGCCTTCCTTCTTTATCTTATCTGACTTCCTCTGTAATTTTTCATTATCTTCCAGCTCCACAATCTGTATTACTACTTCTGAGCCTGCTATCATAGGATCTGTTTCATCATTTGCATGAGTGTTCATATTTAGATTTTCGGAATCCAAACTACTTAAAGGCGAAGGGTCACTAAAAACTTGTGGTGAGCTTTTCGAATTTTGGATAATGTCGCCTTTGTTATGTCTAGAAGTAATTGTGGATATAGCATTTGGACTTGTATTGTCTTTTTCCGTTTGGAGAGTCGATTTTGGGCTTGTTGCTGAGACAGAATCAATAACGGAATTTTGAAGTTTTAAGGGGGTTCTGTCGCTATCGTAGCTGAGAGTAGAATTTAACAATATTTCTGAATTTTCTGGTGAGTTCTCGGCTGGAGTTGCTATTGATTTGCCCTTTTGCTTAGAAGGAAGGTTTCGGTTTTGTTTGATGAGGGATCTAAAATTTTTGTCAGCTTCCAGGCGTTGGCTCCTGTCAAACAAAACTTTTCTTTCTGATTTGCTTGTGACAATAGACGTTACAATCTTTATTGGTGTAGGAGTTGTCATGGAAGTAGTTGGGGATGTGGGAAAATCATGCACAGTTGAGTTCACTATTACACTATCAGAATCAAAATTTTGAGGAGTGTTTGAATTTAATTCATCAGATGATGTTCGTGTATTAAGCGGTAATTTAATATTTTCTAACAGAGTTTCTGCAATTTCTGTCATCTGTGGTTCAGTAAATGACTCTGAAATTATTACTGGCTCAGTTTTAACATCGTTTTTTTCTGTCTCTGAAAACTGCTTCATGTTAATTAGTGATGTCACTTCCTCTTTTGGTTTGACAATTGATGTCGTGTTAGTTCTTTCTCGTATCTGCTGGGCATCACCAGGCACATCCAAATTTTGGTCCAAGTCTATATTTGTAAAAGTTGATTGAGTAATTTTGTCAAACGGTGGAATTAAAGTAGTTCCTCTAATCGTAGCATCGTCTTCTGATTGATCCATTTCTGCTTCTAGAGGCAATATTTCAACTGTCTCTGCCACTGTACTTGAATTAATTTCTTTGGTAGACAATTCTGTGCTAGCAAATTGTGTCGTTAAGGATTCTTGACTTTCTTCGTCACCGAAGAAAATTTGTTCAGATCTATTTTTACTAGTTTCATTAAGTTCAATAGAATCTATAGTAGTAAGTAACGGATGCTCCGAAGTGGTAGGAGCCTGTGTTGTAGCTATTTGTGATCGCAACCTTGACAATGGATTTACTCTGTCAGATTTAACTTTAAAGACATTACGAATAGTTGAAAATTGAGGCCTTACTGTTGACTTAGATGATGTACGGCTTTCTGGCATCCGCATTGAATTGAAAAATGGCTTTGAAAAATGCTTTGGTACAAATTTTTTGCGAGAGGTTGCAGGCTCAGTTAAAAATGGCGAGGTTGTCGTTTTAAAAAATCTTGGTATATAGGTAGACCTTTC
This sequence comes from Artemia sp. Kazakhstan ARC1039, assembly GCA_029168905.1. Classification (NCBI taxonomy): domain Eukaryota; kingdom Metazoa; phylum Arthropoda; class Branchiopoda; order Anostraca; family Artemiidae; genus Artemia; species Artemia sp. Kazakhstan ARC1039. Next base: position 28,184 of record JAQQPU010005567.1, read on the forward strand.
GATGTTACTGGAAATCGGAATCCGTTCAGTGGTGCTAGGAATAGTGTGTTTTTCTTCTTCTGTTGATATGGTAAACTGTATCGATTCTTCATTTGGAGCAGGAGACTCTTCTGTCATCTCTTGAAAATTTTCTACTTCAATTGGTTTCTGAGTCAGTATTATCGGTTTTAACTCAGAAGCAGAAGCAAAATACCGTTCTTGAGGGATTAGTGATGAGGCTCTCTTTGGTATTCCTATTAGTTTCATCCTGCTTTCTTGGGACTTCAACGGTAGTTTTCTTAAATTAATGTTACTTGTAGTTGTGGCTTCTTTGAGAGGGACGGAGTACCTATTTCTAGGATGTGTCCTTGTTCGATTTGATAATACATTTGCAAAAGGTACCCGTGTTTTTATTTGGAATGTAGTGGCAGAAGATATATCCTGTGATTTCATCTTTGGCTTTACCCTCTCTGCTACTTTTTGTTGCAAAATTTTAAGAGGTGGGATTACGGTAGTATCAGAAGGAGGTGTTATAGTAGTTAATATATTGGCTGGCTTTCTCTTAGAGAATAAGTTTTGCCTCCTTTCCTTCATTTCTTTTTTGATGGTTTCTTTGATAGATTGGGCTCTAAGAGTTGTATGTTCTATACTATCAGGAATGACACCAACTGTAGTAGTATCTAGTAAGTGTTCAACGGTTGATAGCTCACTTTGAACTTTTGTAGTCTTGTTTTCTTCGTCACTAAAAATATTTGTTTCAGTCTCACTCTCAAAATTTTCATCTGGAAATATGCCACTAACGTCAAGTAGAGTGGGATGGGGAACATCAGGTGTTGAGAAATTTTCTTCTTCGTCTTCCTCTACTTCATATTCATAAATATATTCTGGGTTAGGTACTTCTGTAGTTGTGGTTGTTGTTGTTCTTCTAAATGGTGAAATTTTTCGCCTATTGCCAGCATTAGTTTTTATCAAATGCATGTTCTTCATTTCGTTATGGCTTGGGTTGTTCTTAAGTACAGTTTTAGGTTCTACACCTGTCTTGTAAGCTTCCTCTTGCCGCTTGGTCGTGACAGGAACAGTAGTAAATTCAATATTAGGAGTTGCCAAATGCTGTTTTCGCCTCAAGAAGCCTGAGTGGAGAGGATTTTTAAAGCTTGGCTCGGTAGGAGTCTTTAGAGTAGGGTGGCCTATGGTTACAGTAGTGCTAGGACTTTTCAGAAGTGGGGATGCATCTTTCAAGCGCTCGATTTGTAAAGGCTCTTCGGCAATTTTGTTCCCAAATGTCACTAAATTTGCTGCAAGTGGTGTAGTTGTTTCCAAATCTTCTGTGACTAATTTAATGTCAGTTTCATGGTTCACTTGTTTATCATAACTGTCAAGAAGGCTTAGCTGCATATTTGAAGCTGATAGCTCTAATAAACTGGGCAGGCCTCCTGGTCTTTTCTGGCATCCCTCTGGATGTCTACATACTTTTTTTAATCGTAGCGGTTGGCCGTCTTCAATAAGTCGTCTTACACTTTTAGCCTTCATCTGGGAAACTTGGGGACTGTTCTCTCTTTCACTATTTAGTGTTAATTCAGGACTATTCTTAGAGTATGTATCAAAAAGGCTGTCTCTTTTTGGTATCTGGCTGGTTTTAATCCCATATGGGTGGTTAGGATCTGGAACCGACCAGCTGTAGTCTTCTGCTAAAACTCCAACAGCTAAGTAAGCCACTCTGAGCATGTAGACTGCTAAATACAGCATGCTGGCAGCTCTAAGAAAAGAATAAAAAAAGTTACTACTTATCGAAGGTACAAACGGAACCTTTTTTTTAAGACGTTCTGACCTAGATTATTTCTTTAGGGCCTGGAGTTTCTCCTCCCTCCTTCCTTCCTTCCTTTCTAACACACACTCTCTCTCTCTCTCTCTTTATCTCTCTCTCTCTCTCTCTTTCTTTCTCTCTTTTTTTTGTCGTTTCTCTTGATATCAGTTTTTGGCTTTTCTCCTTATCAATATCTCTCTCAGTTTCCCCCTCCCTCTCATATCTCTCAATCTTCATTTGAAACTACCATTTTTTTAGGAGTGAAGATGTTATTAAATATGAATAGTCAGCAATGTGTTAAATTCTATTCACGCCTTCATTGATTTATATTTCTTAACTAGCAAATTTTTCAGTTAGAATGCCACCATGGCATGTCTAAAGCACTGCATAGTTTTTCAGTTTTCAACATAGTTTTCAGTTTTCAACTGTTTTTGTTAAAAAAAAAAAAAAAATCAAAGTACATAGAAAACAACTTCAATCATCAACTTTGGAGCTTCTCAGAGAAATCCTTAGATTGTTTCAAGCTGCAATTTTAGTTAGTTTAAGGTAAAGGTAAGGTATAAAACACCCAAATGAGATAATCTCAACCATACTAAACTCTCAGTCCCTTGTTTAAACTCTATTTCAGTATGTTAATTGACTGGATTGACTAAAATAAATTTTCTGTAATCAAATAGTTTATGGAAACGAATTGTAAGTAAGGACGGATTTCGACTAATACTAACCAAAACATAAAAAGAAGTAGTTCTCAATGGTAATACGGAATATATAAATTAATTAAGTTCGTGTTATACATTAAAAGTTAAGAACATGAGAATATTTGCCAGATTTTCAAAAAAGAGAATATACAATTCAAAGGGGGGAAGGATCTTGATGAAAGTTACATCACCAAATTCAGAATATCAGAGAACTTTGAAGTAGAGTTTTGAAGCTCTCATGTACAAAACTATGGAGTTGTGCATTATTTTGAGAGTACGATCACTGGATAAAATAAAAAAAAGATTAAGATTCTCCAGAGCCATTAATGGCTGCCAGGACGTCAAATTGATATTTTAGTTGTTGGTTATCTTTTAAACGGATAAGTACCTAACCTGTCACCCAATTGTGCTGCCGTGGGGATTGATCCCTGGACTCCGTACTACCAAGCAGAGAATCAATCCGTGAAGCTACCACATGGTAGAAGATCACCGATTCGTTTTTATTTATTTCTTTCCCATGGGCTGTTGTATCGAATACATGGTCCTAAGAAATCAGGGGACAGCTATTTCAAACGGAAATTAAAGTTTTGTGCCCGTTTAAGATGACCAAGAGAATTGTGTCACGGTAAAGTGGCTTTTTCCGCTTTTTTTGGCACACAACTACAATTTTGGGACAGTCAGTTAATTTAAAATTGTTTGAAAACAATATATCAAGCTTCTCAGTTTCAGAGGAGGTTATATCGTACGGTAGAACAGTCGTTCTAAAGCATTCATGCAGTTCATTAGAAAAACGACTAATATATACTTCTTTCAACGTTTCCTTTAACGAAGTTGATTCAGTTGATATTAAATTGAATTACGGACAGTGATATATTATTATCCATCAGCCTGTATTTAGTCAATTTTTACTAATTAAAAGGGATTGAGTGTCAGAGAAATTGTGTTAATTAAAAAAAAATGTCGTTCCCAATCTAGGACGCTAGCAATTATTTTACAATTCTTGATACGATGTATATACCATTAAACAGTAAGCAGGAACGGGTTTTTGAAGACAGTAATCCCCCATCGTATCTTGGATACGCCCAGGAATGATCTAAAGAATCATCAGAAATTTAATAAAATATCTTTCCCAAACGAAAATAAAAAACAACGATTAAGGTAAGACCACAGAAAGCTTTCCGTATATGAAGGAGGTTGCCACCTATTTCCCCCAAAATTCTTCCCACTAAAAATTCCCCAAGACAATCCCGCGGGAGAGTTTTCTGCAGGGAAACTCTCCCCCGGAGAGTTTTCCTGAAACATACGGATATTTTTCTGCAGGAAAAATATCCGTATGTTTTCCAATAATAAATACAATCTGTAAACAATGGATAAATTACGAAACTTAAAAAGACTCTTAAACTTCTACAATGGGGCTCTCTGAGTATTTTTAAGTTAGGGAGGGAGGAAGATATCTCATTGGGTACATTTTACTGTCAAAAAATCCCAGCTGTCATTAAGGCATAAGATAAATACAGAATTAGTTCTAAGGGAGAGACAAGGGGAGGGTGGAGGTAGAAACTGTTGTATAATCCCCCGGGCCGTAACCAGGAATTTTTTGGGGGAAGGGGGTAAAAAGAAATTTTATAAACACATCAAAAATGTGAAATTGATATCTACTCCCTTATGATTTCTGGGAATATTTCTGGTCTATGCTGTTATTATGAAAGAAAAGAGTAACATTAAACCACAAAATGGACAGAATCTATTCCGTAGAGAAGGGAGACTACTTCCTTATCCACACCCCCCACCTCATTGTCAAAAAAACTTCGGAAAGTGCTCATTAGGTCAGAAATTTTAGAGTTCGTTCTTTTTCTAAAGTCGAAAGTGATTGCAGTGCAACCAGCCGGGGGGTGGGGGTATTTTCCGGGGCGGGATGTTTTAGTGTGTGTGTGGGGGGGTATTTTCCGTTGAGGTGATTTTTTCCGCTGAGAGGGTATTTTCCCAGGGACTATTTTCCAGGGGGGTGTTTTCCTGGGGGAAGTTGAACCCTGGCCACCGATGGTAAAGACCCCTCTCATTAGAATACCAAAACTATCTGCAATTATATTATAATTTCTGTAGCATTTTCAACAGTATTTAGTTATTTGTCCGTCTAAATTTTACAGCATGGGTCTTGGACCTCTTAAGGGTGGTATGAGGTTTCCGTAGAGGGACATAAAGAGTCCTTTTTACAATCTAATTTACTTCAAATTTATTGGAACTTCATCAAAACAGTAAATTTAAGTTATGGTAAAATTCTACTTTAGCTACTTTTGGCTATCTTGGAAAGGAGTTTGGTTAGGAAAACGAAACTTTCAGGGATAGATTTACAGGCTAAAGTATGTCCTGGGAAGGTATTTGAAGTACCTACCTCCACTCCTTCTCCCTCTAGAGGGTCCTGACCTTTGATGACCTTTAAAAATCTGTGTGTTATAAAAGTGAAACCTTGTAAAATAGATCTTCTGCTTAAAATGAAGTCCAACAAAATTGTTTTCAGCCTCACAACTTTGCTCAATCCTGATTTATAGAGTTTTAAAGATATGCAAATACATTTCCTAAATTTTGAAAATTAACATTGATATGGCTTAAAATACTACTCAAATAACAGGAATTGCATTTTCAGAACTAAAGCCAGAGAAAAAGAATCTTATAACTGAAAATTAAGGTAAAATGTTGTTGTGTCAAAATTTCAATAGGTATAGACTTGTCATGTAGGCAAATTTCAGGATCCTCTAGAGGGAGAAGGAAAGGAGATAATTACTTCAAAATACCTTCCGAGGACATATTTTAGCCTGTAGACCCATCCCTGAAAGTTTCATTTTCCTAACCTCACCCCTTTCCAAGATAGGTAAAAGTAACTAAAGTAGAATTTTACCAAGTTAATCTTTCAAAGATTATGGTTTTTTGGGGGGACAAGGAATTGTATGCCTCTGGTTATAATATTAATATATACTTTGCCTACCGAGAAAAATCACAAGGAGTGTGAACAGAAAGTGTAGTAAAGATTCACAATAAATCTAATATATAATCATAAGAAAATTCATAAAAACTATCACTTAAATCTTGACCTACAAAATAAAGCGATCTTGCACTGAGTTTGAGGCTAGAGCACCAAGGCCACTATCCCTTCCCCATTGTGTTCTAGTTGGATCTCTTCTTCTCAATAAAAATATGTTCTGTCCGAAAAAAATTCTTATTTTTTTTATCTTCTCACCTTCACGACTTTAAACCAACCATTATTTAAAACTTATCTTTTAACAAGATAGTACAAGAAATGTATCTTTTGAATATATGCATTTCTGGGGTAGTATGTTATTTCTGAATGACTCTGTTACAGGGTTCCATTTGATTTGTTCTTTATGGTGTTCTAGCTAAAAAAAAAAGAGTTGGTTTTCTTTTTCAAATTTTAATCCTTTGCCAAAAGATACGTGAATTACATTATCGTCTAGATCAATATGCTTTTTTGGTTAGAAATTACTTTTTCTTCAAAAAAATATTTTTTTTTTGCTTTCAAAGCATTTAAATATATTACTTTTCTTTAAAATAAGCCTTTAAACATCTGTCTATGGTATTCCAGTGCCCTGATAGTGACAACAAAAAAAGAAGAAGAATCAAGAAAAAATAGGATACGTCAGTTCTACCCTGCAATTGAATAAAAAAAAAACAAGCTTTTTTTCAACTGAAAGTGAGGAGCAACATCAAAACTTAAAACAAACAGATATCATTACGAATATTAGGGAGGTTGCCTCTTCTTAATATCTCGCTCTTTACGCTTAAGTTTTCATAGAACTTGAAAAAGCTTATTATTCTAACTAAATGGCCCTTGTGTTTCAGGAGTCGTTCTCCAGGAAATGGGACAAAAAGTCAAACTTTAGCGTAAAGAGCCAAGTATTGAGGAGTGGACCAACTCCCTCATATACCTGATAATTTCTGTTGGTTTTAACTTTTGATATTGTTCCTTACTTTCAGTTGAATAAACTTGATTTCATTTAATTTCTGATCGTTTTCAAATAGTTTGGGGAATACCGTTCCCCCTCAATGGTATATCCCTCCCCTCACGGAAAATCCCTTGATGGAAAGTTCCTTCCACGTATGATACACCTCCCCGCCAGAAAAACTCCCAAGGCAATTCCATTCTAGCTGAAAATTCTCTCGGAAAATTTTTTGCGGACGATTCCGGGGGAAAAATTTCTCTCACCGCACTTTGATTTGAAAAGACGTTGATTTCTGGTTGTTTTTAAAATCATGCCAGAAATTCCCTCCTCGTGGAAAATTTGTCCCGCAAATCCTCCCACCCCTTAGTAGATAGTTGCTCCAGCAGAAAATTACATCGCTTTACTTCATCTTTAAATAGTCAAGTAAGCTTTAGCCAAGGAGCAAAATCCCTATTTCAGCTCTCTGCTGTGCAATAACCGATGTCATATCTAGCAGCTAAAGTGTTAAAATAGCCTTTATTTTGAGGGAACTCATGACGGTTGATTCATTGAATGAATGAACTTTATTTCCCATTAAAAAGACACGATGTCACTAGCGGAATAATAAAAGGAAAGATAGCAAAAAAAAAATGATTCAAAGTAGAAACAAAAACTGTTTCCCAACCAACCTTAGCAAGTACTTCCTTTTGTCAAAGTTAGCCGGGTCTACACAATCTGGACTTTCCAAAATCACTGGGATATTTTTGCATAAAAATTCTTTATCATCCAAGATGCAAGTAACTGTCCCTTAGTACACCCTTTGCTTACACATACCCGGGCTTGTACCGTTTGTTATTGCATATAGCCATCGTAAAAATCAACCCTATGATCAATCCTAATCAAGAATGCTTTGACCTAACGTAAGATCAGCTGTTTACAATAATAGACGGACTCGCTGGTCCAGTTTGTAATTGCCTTGTTTTTAACTTTCATCTATTAAATAGGCCTATGACTTGAGGTCATAGACACATGAATATTATTTATAGCAGGTGCTTTCATTTAACCGAAAAAAACTCCGGAAATTAGCTTTATTTTGTTTGGGGATATCAATTCACAAAGTTCACGAAGGACGTAGGCAGGATGTTCTGAGGACCCCCCCCCCCCAATACAAAATATGGTGTTACTTTCACCAGAATTTCCTACATCCTGCTGTTCAGATAAATTAATCCTCTTCATTCCTATACACCTCTTTCATATTCTAGACAAAAATTGATCCACTGGAACAGTCCTTTCTAAGCCCCTCTTGTTTTTCTTTAATTCTTTTAATGTCTAGCCTGTCTTTAACTAGTATACATACACTTTGGCAAACCTACAAATTGAAAATTTCTTAAATTAAGACCGTTCAATCTTATACCGATGAGTGAGTGTTCTTGTGGGATATAGGTGTTTTCAACTCCAGGAAATTCCCCGCTGTAAGATTCCCCCGTGGAAAATTCCCTTGGAAAGCTCCCACTGCGGAAAATTTTTCATGGAAAAATCCTGCCACCAAAGTTCCCACTGGATAGTTCCGGATGCTATTAAAAGGGAAATTGAAAGTTCTAGTCACCTCTTTAAGTCAGAGGTAATGTTATGGCATTGCCATAAAAGAGCCATAAGAGTTTAATGTATTAATATCTATTTATTTTTTATTTTTTCCTCGATGTGCCTCATACGAAAGAAGTGGCCGCAAAAACTTGGAAGGGGTTCACTTGATTGCAAATTAAAAGTTCTAGTGCCCTTTTTAAGAGTCAAAAATAATTAGAGAGCAACAAGCCACCCACCACTGTTTTTTCCACCCATTAACTTGATTGCAAATTAAAAGTTCTAGTGCCCTTTTTAAGAGTAAAAAATAATTAGAGGGCAACAAGACACCCACCACCGTTTTTTCCCCCCAAAATCATCTGATCAGAATTTTGAGATGACCATTCTGTTCCAAACATGCCAAAGGTCACACATCATGCCTGCGGGTTTTGACAATTCTCCTTCCAGCCCCCTGGGCAAGAACTGTAAGCTATGCAAGCTGCCCATTGTTATGCTAGAGGGTTTTTATGAGAAGGGTGGTCGAATAGACTTTGGTGGGTGATCGTTCAATTGGAAATAGACAGTTCCGGTGCTATTCTGAAAATCTAGCAAATTTTCGTACAGTTACTACCGAAAAAGTCGTTACCAACTACAGTGTTTTAAAAAGCTTTCTATTCCAATTCAACGGCGGCCCTTGTGTTTCAGCAGTCATTATTAAAGAATTGTGACAAAAAGTCCAACTTTAGCGTAAAGAGTAGTGTTTTCTCTTGCTCTTTACGTCAATCCCTTGCTCTTTACGCCGGCGTTTGACCTTTTTTTCTAGTACTTTAAGAACTACTGCTCAAACAAATCAGCCGTTGGATTGAAATAAAAAACATCATGGTTGCAACCTGGGAAAGAGCGAATAACACAACCAAAAGTTAAAAAACACATTTAAAAAACAACTGCCTAATGAAAAAAAAAGTTCTCCTTTGACACTGATTCAGGAACGGTAATTATTATTTTGGTTCGGGTTAAAAGTAAAATTAAATAGCGAACAGAAATTTATATTTAAAAAAAAGAGTCTGAAACCCCTCAAAAATGGTGTCAGATCAAAATAAAAAGTGTTCCATTGGAAACAGCATGGTTGACAACCCTTTAGAGGGAAATTACAGTTCCCCACATTGAACAACAAAGAAAATTGCTTTTTTACATGGGTAGCACTGATCTGTCACCCGTTTTCTCTCTTTTTTTTCTCAGGGCTAGACGACTAGTATAACATCATAGAGAGATGTTTAGTGGCTCATTAGAAATATATTTCTCATATCTACGCTATTCTTATGAATTCTACAATCTGCAAGTGCCACATGGTATTGAAAATGGCACTTTTGGTGCCATGTCTCAAGGGGAAAAGCAAGAAGAAAGTGGAACTTTTTAGAGTGATGTTTAATGGCTCTTTTGAAAGCTATTGCTCATATCTACGTGCTTTTTTTTATCAATTCATAAATGCGATATACTAATAATTGTACTTGTACTTGGGTCAGGAAATAAGCTATATAGCTCTCCCTGGCGACAGGATCCGGCAGAATGTTGAATTCCACAGGTTACGGTCTTGGGTTAATGGGGCGATAATTTCAAGCCATGAAGGGTCCCATCTGCGACCATGTCTCCGGAATCCGCCAATTGGCTCGAGGTCAGATTTGACTGTGTTAAGCCAAATAAATGCGATATGGCACTAAAGACAACACTTATGGTGCCACTTCTTAAGTGGAAAATCTTAGAAGTATGAAACGGTATCATTGTAATAATGATTGTCCAAAACCCTTAACTGCAGGTTTACAAGAATACTCCTGTATATTTGACTTAGTTGACTTAAGTCCCGTTCGTCCTTGAAGGTCGTCTTGGGGCCTCTTTCTTCGTAACGGCGTGCATGTGCCTTCTGTATGCCTCACGGTTTTCTGCTAGGCGAAGAAGGTCCGACGTCTTTTAATGTATTTTGAGTGACTGTTGTGACTGGTGGTCAAACTACCCAGGTAAGGGAACTCGTTGACTCACTGGATAAGTTTCAGGTCTGGCTTAACTGTATCCTACGGCTTTCGTGAGCAGCACAGAGCCTTCGTTTCTGATGCACTTATTATCATTCCAAAACAACTAGTGGCTTCGAGGACTTTGTTAGCAACGGCTTGTAGATCCTCGGGTGTTTCAGCCATTTCGTTGATATCGTCGGCGTAGGCTAGCTTATCTGACTGAACACCCCCTATATGTGCGCCGCAAGTTGTTTCCACCAGGGATAAGGCTGCTGTGAGGAAGGGGTTAAACAGCTCTGGAGACAAGAGGAATCCTTGAAGGACACCTGCAGACGTCAGTGAATCAAAATCAAAGCTGCATTAATTCAAAAACGTTCAGAAATTAACTGAAAAAAACAAGTTTTTTTAACTGAAAGTAAGGAGCGACATTAAAACTTAAAACGAACAGAAATTATTCCGTATATGAAAGGGGCTGTCCCCTCCTCAACGCCTCTCTCTTAACGCTAAAGTTTGACTCTGTCTCACAACTTTACTTTTTAAAACAATAAAAAACTTTAGCGTAAAGAGTGAGGCGTTGAGAAGGGGACAGCCCCTTTCATATACGGAATAATTTCTGTTCGTTTTAAGTTTTAATCTCGCTCCTTACTTTCCGTAAAAAAAAATATTAATGTTTTTACTTTTATAACTTTAATAAATTAAATAATATTAACATTTTGATTACTAAATATCAGTATATTTATATTAAACTGACAATGCACATTCATTTTTTTTCAGTAAAGTGCAAATTGTGTTATGACCTTGGGAAGGCATAGGGGTTTTGAGCCCTACTCATGTTAATTTCTGCTCGTTTTGAGTTTGACTCGGTTATTTATTGTAATTTCTGTTCGTTTTGGGTTGCATTTATTTATCGATGCTGATTTGTGGTACTGACAACTAACCAGCTCTCATCAAACTACCCTCATCTCGTCTACTATCACGAAAGAACACTGAGCCGTATGACTGGTCTTGCTTGGGGCATTTTGCTTTATGCCTAGAGTCATTCCTGTGGACAGGTTAAATTGTCTGAATAAAATAAAAACTCGGAATTCCAGTACCAAGGTTTTACTGCGAAATAGAGATTAGCTTAGCTAGAGATTACCTGGAGTCTGTGTATAGGAAAAGTGGAAATTGCTTACTCCTTACTATTACAAAATCGGTACCATATAAGAAAAAAATTAAGATAATACCTTACAATTAAATTTTTCCTGGTACCGAGCGGGATTCGAATTTGAAACCTCTACCTTTAAAGGCTTGATTTCCTCCACTACTCCGCTACCAGATAATTTTACACTTTATTTTGCAGTAGAATGATGTAAATTAGTTGTAAATATAAAAGAAACAGATATGTTCTTGCTCTTGTATTTAATTCATTAAAAAAATCTTTCCCAAATAGAAGTTTTTCATAGAAAAGTAACGGTCATATTAAACTTAAGATTAAAAAAATAAAGGTAAAATCCTAGTTTAGCTACTTTTGCTATCTTGGAAAGGGGTTAGGTTAGGAAAATGAACTTTCCAGTTCCAGGTATGGGTCTACAGGTTAAAGCATGTACCGGGAAGGTGTTTTGAAGTACCTACTTCCACTCATTCTCCCTCTAGAGGGCTGTGACCTTTGTTGACCTTTAAAAATCTTTGCTTTATGAAAGTGAAACCTTGCGAAACAGATCTTCTGCTTCAATGAGGTACAAGAAAACTGTTTCTAACTTCACAACTTTGCTCAATTTCAATTTATGAGGGTTCAAAGATCTACAAACACATTTCCTAAATTTAGGAAGAAACCCATTGATATGGTTTAAAAATCTACTGAAATAACAGGAACTGCATTTTCAGAACTAAAACTAAAAAAAGAAAAAAAAGAAAAAAAAGAGAAAAAGAAACTGGTAACTGGAAACTAAGGTAAAATGTTATTTTGTCAAAATTTCAATAGGTAATAGACCTGTCAACACGGGCAGCCATAGGGGGGGGGGTCAGAGGGAGGTCCAGCCCCTCTCCCCTAGCTGAATTATTCTGCCTTATGGTTTTGCTTTGAGATTTCTATTAGGCCTATAAAGCATTGGAGGTGCTGATTAGACCAGGTAGGCCCCCCTTAAAATTCAGCTTATGGGCGCCCATGCCTGTCAAGTAGGCAAATTTC
>JAQQPU010005568.1:29168-45360 GCA_029168905.1 Artemia sp. Kazakhstan ARC1039
GAATCCATTTTCCAACCCCTTAAAAAATAATATGAAACTACGAAATAATCCTTTACCGTTAGTTTTATTGGATAAAAAGCCTATAATAACGGTTCAGTCTTATGAACTATATTTATATTCAGAGGCAAAAGGTACACCAGTATCGTCGCTGGCCTGATATGTTATATAAACTGACTATCTGACTTCATGATCGATAAAATTTCTACAAAAAAATCAATTAAAAATTACTGTTTAATGGGCCAAGATGTTGGTATGAGGCAATTTCCTTTGGTGTGATGTCTTTTCTAACTTATAAATAGCACTGGATCTTATAGTGTTCATTCCAATAAGCCTAATTTTAATAACCTAGACGTAGAAAATATATCGTCACGTCTAACTGCATAATTTTCATCAAGAATACTTCCGCTTTTGGGGGAGTTCAATTTCAAAATCGTCAATCAAATTATGATATTTTTCATCGTTTTAAGTTAAATAGTAAAAAGCAAGAAACAGTTTAATTCTCTAATGTTATTAGTTCTCTTATGTATTAGGTCTTCCAACAATGTTTTGGGGATGGCTCCAATAGATACCAATAAGGGAACCATGGGGCCGTGAAGTGGAACCCCTTAGGGAAATTTCCTGATGGCACTCATAATGCCTCATGCCTTTCCATCATCTGCGCCGATAAGCATAACAATGAACACTTTCAACAGATTTTATTTCGTGCAGCAAGAAGAGAGCCATCATCCCACAACATCCATATTATTGAACTAGTTGACAAACTCTCCAAGGAATGAAAAAAGAGGCGTCAAGGCACTGGGGCATGAGGAGCGAGGGACACTTGTCCCTTTTTCCAAGATGTATCTTAAAACATTCCGAGTGTTTGGCTAAAATATATAACTTGAAACTTGATTAGATTAGGTGTATGGTTTTTGGGTACCCAAGGGCATGTGGGTTGTTGCAGGGGTAAAATTTTGCCCTCCAGCCTGCCTTAGCCCCCAAAAAAGGGCATTTAAAAGGGCCTCTTAAGTTTCTTTCGTGTTTGGTTTCTGGAAAGAAAAATGGAAGGACATCAAAAAGCCTGATAAGATCATCATGGAAATAAAGGAATATAACGAAAAATAAAATTGCTACCTTGCCACCAGTTGGTTCAGCGTCAGCAAGGCATACTATGAGGATACAATCTGCTTGCCTTATGCATGTCTGCGTCCATGAAGACATTTTTTTGTCGCAAAGATAGAGTACAATCCTGTGTTGATCTCCTTGTCTTGCAAGCCATGCGGAGAGGCGATAGTCATTCATTCCATCGAAAGTTTCTGGATTTAGGTAAACATTCAGTGTTTGCGAGGTCAATAGAAGAGGCGGACCTAGAAAAAATACATGTAATGAACCAAGTATTATTAAATGTTATACATGTAATGAACCAAGTATTATTAAATGTTATTAAAAGTATTAAAAGTATAAAAGTATTATTAAATATTATTAAATGTTCTGGTTGATAAATATTGGTAATCATAATAAATTATATCAAATAATAATTAAAATCGAACTCAGCAGGGATCGAACTCAGGGCACCAAATCGCATAAATTCGGGGTATCAAACTGTAGGTAAGGAGCGGCTCGTGCTAATAGTAACCAAAACTCTAAAAGGATAAGCTTTTTTTTCGTTTTTTTATTGTTTTGTTATGTTAGTGTATTTTTGCCACCCCCTTGGACAAGTTTTTGCTTCTTGCGGTGGCCGCTAAACTTATGTTAAATTGTTTGTTTGCGGTGGCCGCTAAACTTATGTTAAATTGTTTGTTTGTTTAGAATAAATCTCTCTCTCTCTCTTGATAACAATATATACATCAAAAGAATACAGTCTTGATGATTATTATAAATATATAAAAATCGTTAAGTTTAAAGCTACTAAACAAAAGTTACAAGTCTTAGAAAATTTACTTAGTTTTCGGAAAAAGGGAAGAAAAAACTAAAAAAGGCCTATGACTTTGACAAACATTACTCAACCCAATTTAGCATATCAAAAATTTTTTTTATAGAGGCTTCAAACATCAATCTAAGAAAATGCAGAACTTCTTATTTTCCTGATAAGGATTATAACGAAGCGGTGTTTATTAGTTCGTTGTTTTTATCCGATGATCGTTTTGAACAAGTGGTACTAGAAAAAAAAAGATAAAGGTTCNCCATGGAGCTTCTAAAATAATGTATAATATTTTTTTTCTACTTTAGGGCCTTTAGCATAAATGATCTCATGACATTCATTAAACAAAGTTGTGATCTTCTTCTTTGAACTTTCTTTTTGCAACTATTTTTGTAATTTCACCTTTTTGTTGCTACTGGATTTTTTTTTACTACTTCTCGTTGTGTGTAAAAATAATTAATCTTTTAATTTCAGTCACGTTTCAAGGGTTATGACGACGAGTTTGCTACTCAAACATAAATAGACATTTTGGCGTTGATTAATACCACACCATTTCAATGTTCTTAAAACCATGAGTTCATTAAATCATGATATCTCTTATGTTCCATGTGAACTCACTTCATGTTGAAGCACTGTATATAAATATAATACAGTATGATCATTCCCTATCTCAACCATTATACAAAGCCGGATTGAGATGCAAGTGCTCCGGAGAACATTTAAACAAGTATAAGCATAAGCAATATTTGATTTTTTCAGGGCTGGTATAACATAACTACTAGGAAAGTGCTCAGAACACTAATCCAGCTGGATGTCAACAAAGCTTGAGGACCTGTCACGGCTCCCGATTTCATCCTCAAAAGATGTGCCCCTGAAGTTGCTGGTTCCTTTGCCTCTCTGTATAGAAAATGCTCAACGATGGGATCATTTTTGAAATCCTGGAAAATAGCTCATATAGTCCCTGTTCGAAAGGCATAGTCCGAGCTTACTAATGTAGGATCGTATCATCCAATAAGTATGCTGTCCTGCCTAGGTAAAGTTTATGAAAGCGTCGTTAATAAGACCCTTTTAATACCTAGAGTCACATCTGTTGTTGGCAGAAACGCAATACAATTTTCGTAGAAAACGATCTACATTGGACGGTTTAATTACGCAGTATAAGAGTAGGTTGTGTTTCTTTTTCAGGGGCACGATATTGTTCTTCTCTCCTTTGACATCGCAACAGCCTTTGATCGTGTATGGAACAAGGGACTTCTTTGTAAACTGAAAGCCTATCGAGTTGATGGTTGACTATTTGAGGTGCTTGCTGACTTTCTTCATCAACGTTCATTGCAAGTTGTCCTCGACGGCTTCATATCAAAAGAACACCCAGTTTTATCAGGAGTGCCCCAAGGAAGTATCCTTGGGCCAACTCTTTTCTTGAAGTTCATAAACGACCTTGGGGACAACAAGGGCGCCGGCAGAGAATTTTCCAGGGGGGCCAGACCCCAAAAAAGCAGCGGTGGTTGGGTGACAGTTTAAGTGGTTTAGGGCTCCAAACTACAACTTTACCCTGAAGAGGACGGATTTGCAATCAATTTAAAATCCTGAGAAGCTGATTGATTTAAAAGTACCAATAACTGCTTTAAATGGACGGGTACGGGGAATAATATTCAAATAAATGGGTTGAAAATATACATAATGTTTGGGGATCTGTAGGTTTAACCGACTTCTAACCGCATTATGTTGCAACCTTGAATTTAGAAAAAATATTAAAGTTCAAATACAATGAAAGTTTCAATTTAATTCCCTTAATCTTTCCTGAAATAGCCTTTATGACAACTATGGGTGAATGTAGTGAATTATGATTTAATTCAATTTCCCACTCAACATACAGTGACAGTTTTAACATTTTTAACAGTTTACCCTTAGCCTTATATCCTGAGATATAGCAAATTTTTCCTTTTGACAAAATTGAACGTACTTAACGTCTGTTGAATTAATTCAACATCCCTAATAACATGCCTTGATGTTCCACCGTAATACCCTTAGTTTGTCCTGAGGTATTGCATCGACATTTTTTTGACAATCTGGATCACAGTTTATATAATTAGCAGTATGATCTTTCCCTATCTCAACCATTATAAAAACCCGGACCGAGGTGCGAGTGCTCCAGAGAACCTATAAACATAAGCGGCATTAGATCTTTTCACGGGTAGACAAAGAATAATCACCTACGGAACAAGTACTGACAAAACCACTTGGCCGGCTCAACCAATAAGTGGACAATGAGTGCACAAATAAGTGGGAGGAGCTTTTTGTTCGAACCGAGAATGAAGAGCCAGAAATCATCTGCGGTAAACTTACTGAATAATTATATAAACTGTGATCTGGATAAACATAGTTGCTTTTGATTTAGTTTTCATCTCATTTAACCTTATTTGAAAGCTTCAATTTAACGCACTATTCCATTCCTTACATGTTTAGCGATTCCAGAGATATTGTGGATACACCCTTTTAACAACCCTATTTAGTTGAACATCTCCTTCGAAGTTCCCTGAAACTACTACTACTACTATTAACAACTAACTGCAGCACCAGACCACCTAAGGCCACCATAGCTACGGATGCTCCTTCTCCACCCCAATCTATTCAAAGTCTTCCTCTTTACACCCTCCAAGAAACAACCATTTCCCTTACATCTTTCCTTGCGTCATCCTCTCGTTCCATTCGGGGACGATCTGCTTTTCGTTAGTCCTTAGACGATTGGCCAACAAGGACGATCTTCCACAATATGTCATCCTTACCCTTTTAACAACCCTATTTAGTTAAACGTCTCCTTCAAAGTTCCCTGAAACTACTACTACTACTATCAACAACTAACTGCAGCACCAGACCACCTGAGGCCACCATAGCTACGGATGCTCCTCCTCCGCCCCAATCTATCCAAAGTCTTCCTCTTTACACCCTCCAAGAAGCAACCATTTCCCTTACATCTATCTTTGCGTCATGCTCTCGTTCCATTCGGGGACGATCTGCTTTTCGTTTGTCCTTAGACGATTGGCCAACAAGGACGATCTTCCACAATATGTCATTCTTCGTCTGCAGAACTTGTGCTAGCCATGTCAACCTTTCTCCCAGTATAGCCCTAAAAAGCGAGATTGAACCATATTTTTTCGTCCAGCTTACTGTTCGAGATATGGTCAGTTAATCGGGTACTGTTTTTCGGAGTGCCCGTGATTCAGAACTATGCTTCATCACTGTCATCACCGTACCTTATCGTACTATTCTTCCAAACTGTTTTAAATTGTGAAAAAACACCCTGGGCCATTTTACTTGTAACGCCTTCACTGCACCCACCGTTTTTTACTAATAATACTACCGAGGTATGTGACACTGTCACTTGATCAATCTCCTTTCTACCGAGCATCCTCTTTTCACCTTCATTTGATCCAAGGGTTTGCGACTTAGTCTTCCTAACATTATTTTTCAAACCTATTTTTGCACCCTAAAGATACAAAATCTATAAAAGTTCATTCATTTTACTACCACTTTCATTTAGGATGCTTATGCCTATATCATCAGCATAATCTACGTTTAGAAGGGACTGCATAAGACCCTCTCTTCATTATTTGACCCATCCTCCTAAATTATGTGGACTTAGCTTTCTACAGCTTAGCAAATATAATCGAATCATGTTTTTTTTTTCATTTTTACACTTGAATGACTACTAATTTAAAGGGGTTTTTACTTTTAGTCTAGGCCAATTCACGATGATGAGATTTAATAGCAACGAGATTCAGCTAATTTTTCGTAGAATTTTCAAAATTCAAGATGGAATTTTAACTCGAGTACTTCCTGAAAGTATTGGATCAAGAAATTTACCTGTGGATGGGGTAATAGGTTATATCATCATATATCCATTACATCAAATATTTTGGGAGGTAGTTCCATGCTTTTTCTAGCATTGGAAATCCATGACGCTCATTTTCATCTTAATATGTTAAATTGCACCAAAGAACACAGGGTCATATGATCATTCAAGCAATATACAAATAAACACAGATAACTGTAACTTTTACAGCCTCAGCTAATTACTGGGGGTAGTCTATACAAAATAACCGTGGATAAAATAACTCTAATACTTAACAAGTACTTCGGTATAGATAATCATATCACAAGTAGGACCGTCCTTTTAAAATATAATCCATGAATTTCAACGCTTAAATGCTAACTCTTCACTGTTCAATGCTTAACTTTTGCTTCAGAGACGCAGATTAAACTTTTGAAAATGTGTACATTTTTGTGTACAAGTGACACACAATCAGTTGCGGTTCTGGCCCCTCTTGCGCCCGGCACAAATCTTGATTAGCGAGCCAACCCCCCTCTGTGTCTCATAAATTTTCGGGACAAATTCTAACAAAACTTTGATTTATAAACAAAATTTGGACACAAAATATCACAAAAAAAACATTAAAATTAATTAAATTCGGTCTACTTACTTTTATTTTCAAGAAATGATGATGAAGATATGAATAAAAGTGAAAATTCTCGTAGTCGATTTGCTTAAACTCACTGCTAATTGATCCCTCTACCTCCCTTTAATAAAGATAAGATTTCAAAAATTATAAAATGATTATAACAGTTAGATTATATATTTGAAATTTTACGGACTTGGAATGTCTGCGCCCGGAGCAAGGGTCCCTCTTTTGCCCCCCTAAAACCGCCTCTGTATACCTCAGTAACAACCAAGAAACATTTTTTATTAGTTCACTGTTCCTTATAATTAACACTTAAAAATGGTAATAGTATTTGATATATATTATGGTTTAAAATACCCGAGTAAAAAGAATGAATACTTGCATTTGTAATTCATTAATTTTTGTTAAACATTTGTCGAAACAAAAATATCCAGAATTTTTTTAAAAATAGAATATGTCTGCTTTTCTAAACTTATGTTGTGTGAATTCGATTTTTATTCTCAGTAGTGATTGTTTTTATTATTATTAATATTATTATTTTTAACTTGTTTTAGATAACAGGTAGAATTTGATATCTGAGTTGATACCGTGGAGTTTCATACCACGGTAGCGTGGAGCTTGATACCGTAGTTAATTATCCAAACTCAAATTTTAATAGATTTCGATGAGAAACTTTCAGAATCCCCATGAAAAATAGATCTTGTTGTCGCATAGATTTTAATCAGGACTCAGTTCTTTAGAGTTTCGGTTTCTATTGAAAAGCGCTGCTCTTTACTATTTTTTTTTATTTTTTTACAACGAACCGTTTCTTTCCGCCCCTATTTGTAAACTTTAGTTTAGTATTCGTTTAAAAATCCTTCGTGAATGGTAATAATCCCCCAAAAGGGCTTACTTCTGATTTTAGTAGGAGCAGAATGGGTCTGCGATATCAAAAACTATTCATAAGGTTATCATTTATAAAGGTTACAATGCAAGTTCTTCTAACAATGTTTTATGAATGGCTCCAATAGACGCCAATAAGGGAACCGGGGGGTCATTACTGGAATCCTTTAGGGAAATTTCCCGATGGCACTCATAATACCTCATGCCTTTCCATCATCCGCGCCGATAAGCATAACAATGAACGATTTCAACAAATTTTATTTCGTGCATCAAGAAGGGAGCCATCATCCCACAACATCCATATTATTGAATTAGTTGACAAACTCTCCAAGGAATGAAAGAAGAGGCGTCAAGGCACTGGGGCATGAGGAGCGAGGGGCACTTGTCCCTTTTTCCAAGATGTATCTTAAGACGTTCCGAGTATTTGGCTAAAATATATAACTTGAAACTAAGATTAGACAATGTGTAGGGTTTTTGGGTACCCAAGGGCATACGGGTTGTTGCAGGGGTAAAATTTGGCCCTCCAGCCAGCCTTAGTCCAAAAACAGGGCATTTAAAATGGACCAAATGAGCCTCTTAAGTTTCTTTCATGTTTGGTTTTTGCAAAGAAAAATGAAAGGACATTAAAAAGCCTGATAAGATCATCATAGAAATGAAGGAATATAACGAAAAATAAAATTGCTACCTTGGCAACAGTTGGTTCAGCGTCAGCGAGGCATACTATGAGGATACAATCTGCCTGCCTTATGCATGTCTGCGTCCATGAAGACATTTCTTTGTCGCAAAGATAGAGTACAATCCTGTGCTGATCTTCTTGTCTTCCAAGCCATGCGGAGAGGCGATAGTCATTCATTCCATCGAAAGTTTCTGGATTTAGGTAAACATTCAGTGTTTGCGAGGTCAATAGAAGAGGCGGACCTAGAAAAAATACATGAAGTGAACCAAGTATATCGTCGTTGTATTGAATATTTTTCCAAATTCAAAAACTGTAAAAGAAACATAAATTCAAATTCAACAATCTTTTTAACAGAGCTACTCTATGATTGATATAATTTTAATGATAATTTACATATCAATAAAACACTGAATTATTAAACAGTAAATCAGTGTCCCTTTTATAAAAAAATAATTAAAATCGAACTCAGTAGGGATCGAACTCAGGGCACCAAATCGCACAATTCGTGGTATCAAACTGTAGGTAAGGAGCGGCTCCTGCTAATAGTAGCCAAAACTCTAAAAAAATCAGCTTTGACAACAATATATACAGCAAAAGAATACAGTCTTAATTATTGTTCTAGATATATAAAAATCGTTAAGTTTAAAGCTACTAAACAAAAGTTACAAGTCTTAGAAAATTTACTTAATCATCAGAAAAAGGGAAGAAAAACCTCAAAAAGGCCAATGACCCTGACAAACATTACTCATCCCAATTTAGCATATCAAAAAATTATTTAATAGAGGCTTCAAACATCAATCTAAGAAAATGCAGAATTTCTTATTTTCCTGATAAGCTTTAACTCTTAAATTGGCCCCAAAAATACAGGTAAAGAAAACAAATCTCCTAAAAATTAAATACGATAAAAAGTTTTTCTCCGACTCATAAACTGGTCGGAAAACTGCAGGTAAAAAGCAAAAAAATTGAGATCATTGGACCGATTCCATGGTAAGTTTGCCCCTGATTCTCCACTTTTTATTCCCCCACCCCAAAAAGATTTTTGTATCCCTTTCTCAAGGGGCGAAAATTCGAGATGTGGCCCTACTTTGATGCAGGCCTTTCAATCGGGTCTGAACATCGTGCACAATAGCATTGATCGGGCACCTTTGCAACTCCTAAGTGAGAGATTTGATGTAGCATCATTGGCTGTTTTTGTAAGTACACCCATCACCCTCGGCTCCGACGAGCTATTTCTCCTTGTACTGCGTTTGTCAAGCCAATGCGGCAAACACACAAAACACTTTACAGTCAGATTACCCTGCAGAAGTAAAAACTCCGTGCTGAGTCCTTGACGAACACCTTAGTAAGACTCTGCACCAAAGAGTATGGGTAGCTGATAAGAGCAGATTCTCACACTAGTGCTGAAATATCACCAGCATCATCTAGAATCTGACGAAATTATAAGGCTAGGCCTAGTATATGTCTTTTAAACAGTAGACTAGCCTACGCTAAACAACCAAATACTTGCCTTTTTAGGCAGTTGTAAATGCAGGTGAGGATAGAGAACCTAGACCTATTTAACTAGTAGGCCTACCAGTTTAAATATAGGCCTACTTTGTTCAGCCTGGATAAGCCTACTGACTTAAATTAATTCTTGAAACACAACCAGTACGGGTCATTTATTACTTACACAGAGACTTCATCTCTAAATGCTATAAATATACAAATTAAGTTAGGCATATATCATTATCATATCATTTATCCAGTTCTGTTTGAAAAAATTAAATTAAAAAAACAAGTTTTTTAACTGAAAGTAAGGAGCGCTATTAAAACTTAAACGAACTTATTCCGTATATGAAAGGCGCTGTCCCCTCCTCAACGCCTCGCTCTTTACGCTAAAGTTTTTTATTGTTTTAAAAATAGAGTTTTGAGAAAGAGTTAAACTTTATCGTAAAGAGCGAGGCGTTGAGGAGGGAACCTTTCGTATACGGAATAATTTCTGTTCGTTTTAAGAAAAAAAAAAATGTTGTCACATTTTCAAGAAAACCTTATAAGAATCCTTTCGTCGTTTAAGAATCGTGTCAAAATCCTGCGATTCTGATGATACTTCATAGCCCATGATTGTATGCAAGATAACACAAGAACTTCTGTGTGAATCCAACTTATAATAAAACCAATACCGTTCAACAAATTGAAAAATGAAAAGTTTGGCACACCTTCAGCGCAATTTAGATGTCCGAGTAGTCCCTTCAACATGGATTACAGCCTCAGACAGACCGAAGAGGTATCAACAGAGTTTCAAAGGTACCAGAGGCGAAAATACTGGTACTATATCTGCAAAATAACAGGTCAGAGTGCAAAGATTTGCTTAATGGAACACAAACACAGCAGTTCGTCCCCCAAGCGAGAATTCCAAATGGAGGTACAGAGCAAAGAGTATGGGTAACTGATAAGAGTCGTAAAATTAATTAAATTAACTAAAATTAAATTAAATTAATACAAGGCGGGCTTGCCTTGTCTGCCTCTCATTACAGGCAATCTAGCGGTCTTATGTCAATTTTAAATTCTTGGTCAACATGCCTGAGACTCTAGGCAGGCATGCCTTTCCAAAAACTAACAAACAAGTATGTGTCAAATAAGAGAGTCATGCATACTCCCGCCATTTACCCGTGCCCCAGCCATTTAAACATTTTTAAACATTAAACTTTAGCGTAGAGAGCGAGGCGTTGAGGAGGGAACCTTTCGTTCAGAAATTAAATAAAAAAAGCAAGTTTTTTTAACTGAAAGTAAGGAGCTTTTGAATTGAAATTATCAAGTTGAAATTTTTTTTTCAAATGGATTAGAATTATAGCAGTACTAATTGTAGAAACAGTTATAGTAATTTTGCTCTGAAATTTGCTCTAACATGTGAAAACTACGTTAAACAGAGTTACTTTCGATTTCTATCGAGCTTCCCCTGCCGATCCGCTGTCACCTGGAATAGCCTCCCAGCAGAGGTAATCTTGAAGGCCCAACAAATACATCAAATCCGACAATAAAATAAACAAATTAGCAGTGAAACCGGCATGTCACCATTGTTTATGGAACCGCAAAAGTTACGACAAAAAGGAGGAGGAAAGGTTAGAAGGTCTGGAAATGGACCGAAAAAAATTTGGTTGGGGTTAATTTGAACCTTAGATTCGTAAGCCCTTAGGGCCAGAGGTAACTTACGCATTCAAATAAGCTCCGGCTATTCCTACTCTCTTATATGTGGTCCCAATTTTTTTTGTTCGGGTAAAAAAGTATATTTTTACGTCTTTTGGCTATAAGGGACTCCAATGCACAAGAAAAATATGGAAAAAAGTTCTTTGGAAAAAAGATGGAAAAATATGAAAAGAAAATCAAATGAATTTACTGAAAAAATGTGCATTATCAGTTTAATATACATATGCTGATATTTATTCCTTAAAGTCTTAATTAATTTTTGATTTTTTAAAGTTATAAAAGTGAAAACACTTAAAAAAAAATTCAGGAAAGTACAAATTATAATCTGGCTTTTAGAAAGCATAGGGGTTTTGGACCCTACTCATATTACTCTCTGCTCATTTTGAGTTTGACTGTTACATATTTTAATTTTTGTTTGTTTTGGGTTTCATTTATTATTTGTGATAGTTGTATGCTCGGTAGATTATTTGATTTTAATTTTGCTTATTTTTGGTTTAATGGAGTTCTTTATTTTTTTTTTAAAAGCTTATTTTGTGGAAAAAGTTTTTAAAATTAATTTCTGTTTGTTTTATATTGACATAGTCTTTTTCAGGGAAACAGAAAATAATAGTTTTAGTCTTTCAGGTTTTCCTTTAAGAATTTATAGTTTGACCTGCTATCTATGTGCTGGGGAAAGTTTTTCAGCAATTTTTAACAACATAAACTCTTTTAAAAATCATGACACAAATAGTTGTGTTTAATTCAGTCATATACATCCTCTAGTTGATCTGATAAACAAAACTTAATACCATTCCCAAAAAATTGTGTCTATGCTCTTTCACAACCTGGATATACTTACACTCTTTTGATTTAGTAACATTTTAAGAGCAGAAGTAGTAATAGAAGTAGCCCCAAAATTTGAACTTTCGAACCAGAACGAACCCTCATTTGTTCTGGGTATATTGCTGAGATGTCTTATTGGCAATCAGCATACGAACAGTGTCTTTTGATTTAATTTTAGAGCAACATTTAATTTTTAAGCATAATATGCAAATTACATAGCTGTGGGAGGTTGACCTGCACAATAACCCTAAAGATATAGTTACTAGACCATTCAGCTATGCTGAACAAAATGGCTGTCTTAAAATTTTGATTTGGAAGTGTCTGGAAAATTATGAGCTAAAGAGGAGGGCTGATTTCCCTCCAATCACTTTTGACTCCTAGGAGGGCACTAGAGCTTTTAGTTTTCAATTAAATTAGCTCCTTTAAAATATCAATAATACTACTAGCTATGATAGAGCATCTCTGCCTATGTCCTTATATACCCTATAGTGCTTATATGCCCTTTTAATACCTGCATGCATATAGGCTTTTCGTTTAATTGAAACTCCTCCTAAACTTTCTCTAAAATTTTCAACTTAATGCCATTAGTGTCGTTAGTCACAGTAACCGTAGAAGCAGCATTAAATGAATATACACAGTGTCTTCTGGCTAGCTAAAAATCCACAACCTATGAAGGTATGAAGGTGAAATTTTCGGAGAATTTTTCTGTTATACGGATGACAATCTGGCATCCGTATGAAAGGTTTTGGCATCATGCCAACTTAATTCAAGATTTATTTAATGGAACTTATGATTTTTGCTTACAATAAAGCCCCATAGTTTCCCTAAATTATTTTTGAAAAGCCCCCAAATTTAGGGTCTTAAGTGTCATCTATAAACCTGCATAGGGCCTATCAGCAATATCTTAGGAACAGTTTCGTATGCGATATTAAAACTTACAATGCTTGTTGGGGGGGATGTCGAACTAACCAAAAGACAATATTTGAATCATAACACCAATGCTTCTACTCCTACAACTACTGCTACTAAAACTAAGGCTATTTCTATTAACTGTACTCCTACTGCTACTACTATGTTTACTGGTGCTACTACTATAGCTAATAAAAACATAAGAATATTGAGGCAAAAATTTTGGGCAATATTGTAACTGTATTGAAATAAATCGAAACACACTATGCCCATATAGATTGTCAAGAGGACGCATCAGCAATTCTTCGGGACCGGTTTCATCATGTGCTAAAGCGGATGTTAAAAAAAGTGATGCTATTTGCATTCTGCTACTATTGCTACTACAACTATTGCTACGCATAATCTACTGAACCGTTTGGATGTTTGTTATGGGACATGATGTGCCTGGGGGGGGGGAGGGGTTTCTCTCAAATCACTTTGAGTCTTAAAAAGGGCACTAAAACTTCCAATTTAAAATCAAATGAGACCCATCTGAATTTAATACGACCACCCATAAGAACCTTATATGCCCCCAGGGCATAATTTAAAGCCCTTGCCCCAGGACTCTGGGGGGTCGTGCCAACCATGGAAGCATTCTTATATGTTCTTTGGACTACAATAAACAAAATTACTGTTGCACAATTTCAATCAGATGCATTTGGCAAAAAGCAGTGTAGTTGGGTGAGGGGGGTGCTACTCGACCTTCGTCACTATTGACTCTTAAAAGGGAACTAGAATTTTGAATTTTAAACAAATGAGCCACCTCTAAAGCTTATACAACCATCCCTTTCATAAGAACCTTAAATGACCCAAGGACATAACTTACAGCCCTTGCCCTCAGGCTACGGCGGTTTGTATCAACCTCTAAAGCCTTGTTATATGATATTTGAACTATTTTGAATAAAAGGATCTCCGATCTCCTAGTTGAGCCATCCTTGTATTTCAACAGACACTTGGAAGGCTTTTTAATACAACACGAAGTCGTTCATGTGAGCTAAACATTAACTTGTTTGATCTGGCATCTTTACTGACGATAGATTCGCTATCGGCTCTGCTACCAGCTGGAACCTTTTCGGTAGTTTTATTCAGACACACGTAACTATGAATATGGCATCCTTGATGGAAGACATTTTATTCTCCCTAAATTTGGTGCATGATTTTGTACCAGTAAATGATCAAGCGGAAAATTTTCATGGTTCTTTATGTATTCAATGTCAAGAAGATGATGAGTCAGAGTAACCCTAGTCTGAACTCGGCTGCCTTTAAAGATGGTCGAAATGAGGCAACCCTTCTTAGATCCCGGTTAGCAGAGACGCCATGGAATATATCTAACAGAGCTATGGCGTTTTGCTCACAGTTAGATTCCTTTTACGAATTTGTAAAAACTTCTATTGTCAATGTTTATAATACATCCACTGGTAGTTCCAAATCTAAAAGATTTTTTCCCTTTATTTCAAGGATGTCCCAAGGCCTTCTCAGTAGCTGGAGAGGAAAAAAAACTTTGGTATATTACCAGTCAACAATGTCATCGTTAAGTACAGCTGCTTCTCACTGTAAAGGTTTTACAAACTATAGGAATGCTTATAATTATTTGATTCGGAAGGGAAAAACACCTTTATTTTTTTCAGGAATTTTTGAATCAAGGAGACAATGATCGAACAAGTGATTAATTCTGTTTTAAGCCTTTGTCTCCACCTTCTTGTATCCCTCCAAGTTTGATGGCCGATGGCTCGGTTGTTCAGGGTGACCTTAATGTTCAACAGGTATTTACCCCTTATGTTACAAAATTTTGAAAAAGAACTGCTTCCTCATTAAGCCCGATTGTTAAATTATACCTTGGTTCAGCTTGCTTGAAGTCGATTGCCCTGGAACTTGTTTTGAGGTTGAAATAAGTAGACCTGTTAATGGGTTAGAGATTCAGCGTCTTCTGATCCTGATCGTATATCCACCAAGGTGATGAAATTGATTCTTCCTTCAATTATCGCTTTCTTAACATGACTTGTAAATCTATCTTTCAAAAATTTTTCCCAGTTAAATTAAGGGAACTCAATGATTGTTTTATATAAAGGTGGACTTCGAAGTGATCAAGCTAATTATAGGCGGATATCTTTATTGTCTGTATTTAGTAAAAATTTTCAAAAGACTATGCTTTCCTGTTTATTTTCTTATTGAAGTAAAAGATTTCCAGTTTGGATTCCGAGCAAAGCACTCAACTGAGCACGCTTGAGCTACCCTTTTAAACCTCTTACCCTTTTAACTTTTTTGGCTCTTGATTTTGGCCTCAGTTCAGCCATTATAATCTTGGACGTCCAAACAGTTTTTGATTCCCTGTCCTACCAAATACTACACTTTAAACTGCCTCAAAATGGGGTGATTCCTTGGGAGGGAATGCTGGTGCTTGGTTCGGTTCTTAGTTACCTGAAAGGGTTATTTCAGTCAATCGTTTTTTCACTCACCATCTGAGGTTGTGCTTGAAAGTGAGTCTGTTTTATAGTCCCTTATTAATGGACTTCCCTTATTCATAAGTTTTTCAAGTCAGGATTGGTCATAACATCTGGTCATCATCATTGGTCATAACACATTTTGGTAAGATCAGTTTTTTAATATTTGGTAAGATTACTTATTCGTAAGGAAGTGGTAAGCGCCAAAATCACTGGATGGCTATTGTTTACAACTAGGATCGTGCAAGTCAAGTTCTTTTTTCCATTTTTCTTTGTTATCTTCTCACTATTCACCCATCCCCCACGGGCAAGGTCTTAAATTTCCTTGAATTTTTGGATACTTCTTATTCAAATTATGTTACAAAATCTATTTTTTGTTATTGTCTCTCTTCCGGGAAAAGCTTATTATTTCCCTTCCACCACCTCCCGCGAAAAAAGTTTTTCTTACAGCTGGCAAATTTTGCCAGAATATATTTGATATTTTTCTAAGCTCAGCAAGCTTTACAAGAGTGCAAGAATCGGTTTCGCAGTTCTTTTCTAAATATAAATTCCCAAGCCTTAGGGTTTTTATTAAAGCTAAGCTACTTGTATTTCACCAAATCTACTTATATCCCCATCGGTGTCTTGTTTGCCTGTTTAGGATACAAAACAAGTGGCAACTTAAGTCTAGTAAGTCGAGTAGGTCAAAAGTAGTCTTAAGCAGCTTGTTTTAATTGCTTTGACTTACATTCAATCCCTTGACCGTCGATATTGTGCTTGGTTGAGAAAATGGTGATAGCAATGAAATCTTTGAATAAATGTTTGCAACTACCTAGCTCCAAATTTTTCTAAAACTGAATTCGTGATTTTTGGGTGGTCACAGCGGACAATAAATAAAATT
>JAQQPU010005569.1:5788-37078 GCA_029168905.1 Artemia sp. Kazakhstan ARC1039
TGATATTGTTACTTTGATACCAGTTTTGATTTTTTGATGAACATTTGAGTTTTTTTTTAAAGTTTGATTTTGAAATAAGAAATTTTTTAAAACTTGAAACTTTTTGCAATCAAAAACGAACAAAAATTAATTAAAAAAAACTTTCTGAAAAATAAGTTTTTCAAAGAGAAGTAAAGGTCACTTTAAACTTAAGCTCAGTAAATACAAATACCTGTTAAAATTCAAACTCAAAACGACCAGAAATTACTATTAATGAATAAATGAAACCCAAAACGAACATAAATCAAATAAACAATCATAGCAAAAAACATACAACGAGTATTAATATAAATGAATAAATAAATCTTAAAGCGAATAATGCTTAGATTGAATATGAAAATCAAGCTTAAAACGAAAAAAATATTTTGCTATTGAAGTATAAATGAAACTTACAGAAATTAAAACGAACAGAAATTAAACTAACAATCAATGTAAACTAACATACAGTAGACATTAATGTAAATTAATAAATAAATCTTAAAACGAGTGAAACTTAAATTAAATATGCAAATCAAGTTTGAAACGAACACAAATCACTACAACTAAGAGTTTGGGTATCGCCTCCTTCTCTCACTGTAAAATTCTAAGACCTACTGCGTCATTGGCGCTTTACTGAAAACTATAGGCGTATTGAACAGTCTTGGAAAGTATAAGCAACATCAAATTGAATATTTGATGTATAATGATATTAATTTTTGGAAGATCTATTAGTTCAGGAATTTATTTCACTGTAATTTTATTTTGATTTTCAATGCTGTAAGACTGTAAGAACTGGAAAAGAAAATATTTGTAATATAAATTGTTTTCAGTTAAGCGCCATTGACGCAGTAGGCTTTTTGTTTTTATTTACAGTTAAGAAAGGGGGCAGTATCCAAACTCTTGTTTGTAGTGAAACTATATTCGTCTTGAACAACTTAGAAAGAACTAATCAATTAAACTGAAAATTTATTGTATAATAATATTAGTTGTTGAAAGCTCATCAGTTCAATGTTTTACTATAATTTTAATATTTATTTTCAATATTAAGTACAAAAGAAAATATTTGTAATAAAATTGGTTTTCAGTAAAGCACCAATGAGGCAATAGGTTTTATAATTTTACAGTGAGAGAAGGAGGCGTTACCCAAACTCTTTTTTGTAGTAATTTTGTTTGTTTCAAGCTTGATTTGCATATTCAATTTAAGTTTGACTCGTTTTTTAAGATTTATTTATTCATTTACTTTAATACCTATGGTTTGAATTTTAACAGGTATTTGTATCTGCTGAGCTTAAGTTTGAAATGACCTTTATTTTTATTTTTAAAACTTATTTTTCGGAAAGTTTTAATTAATTTTATAAAAAGTACATACATTTTGACGTGACTGGAGAAACGAAATTTCCTTCTGCAATCGGTAAACTCTTTCTGATTCCTTGTCCAACCGGAATTGAAGACTCATAACCTCTTTCTTCAAAAGTGCAATGTTGTCAGGTGTATTCCATAGCTGGTATGTAAGAGTCCTATAAATAAATCAAAGCTTATTTTCATTATCTCTAGAAAAGATAGAATCTGATTTATTCAGTACTGATAGGAAGGCTTGTGCACCTATATCAAGGACATCGAAAGAGGCACATCCCCCTTGACTTATCTCAAGTCTATTTATATCCGAATACTGTAGTTTCTAAAGGTTTTTCTTTTAATGTTTGTGAATTATGAAAGTTTTCGGGCACTGAAGTTCAACAACACTTTCGTAAAACGAAAAAACGTAAGCATTACGGTAACAATTTTTTTTTAAACACCTCGCTTAGACCTCACGGTGGCGAAGTAGCCTTGGCATAAAAGAAAATTAAGAAGACGGATCACTGCTGCCCATTTAAAAATGGCCTTTTCCTTGTTTTTCAAGGTGAATGACTAAAAATCTCCATTCTCGCGATTTCAATCATTCAGATTCCAATGATGCCCTTTCCATTCAATCTACCCTTATTTTGGAGGTTTCTATCTACTACTACTACTATTACTAACAATTCACTGCAGTGCTAAGCGGCCCGATGCAAACGCAGCTACGCACGGTGGCCATTTCTTTTCTAAAAGTCTCAGGAATTCGTTTTCGCAGCAAACTTTTGCTAATTAAATAAAATAAAGCTATCTAATAGCTACCATATATCAGTTAACTTCAAATAAAAAAAATCTCACTAGACGGCTTTGTTTCAAAGTAATTTGAAAGATTTTTGGGTACTTTGCGCTGTAGTTTACTCTTTAATAAATTTCAGGTGGTGTTGCAACCATCACAAGAGAGAATATAGGTTTTGCTCTGGCAGTAATTTAAAAGCTGGTATGGTAAACAATTTAGGCGGTTTTTTTCCACTGTCCAATTATTAGCTAACAAAGATTGTTAGCTAAAAATACGAAAAAAATACAAGAATTTAGAAGAATATTCAAAAAAGAAGGCTTGGAAATAAGACTTAAAACATTTTGGAAGTGTTTGTCTTCAAGGCAGCGAAAATTTAGTAAATACACCAGCTTAGCAATAATAACCGAAAAACTTTTTACCTTCAACTTTCTGAAGAAAAGCTTTTGTCTCCATTTTCTTTACTCCAATTTCTCCAAACATTTTGTCAAAAAATATCAGCAATCAAGAATTCTCTATTAAAACCAGAAGTATAGAAACTAACCATCCTGCTTTGCCGCATTATCTGGTTTTTGAATATTGCGCTTTAAAATTCTCCAGCTATTTTCTTCAACAACGATCGGACAGCTATTTTCTTCAACAACGAAGTGCCTGAGCTTTCAAACACCTTTGGTCCTCAGTTTTATAGATTATGAGCAAGCGTTCGATTCTGTTGATAGAAGAGCTTTAGTAAATGTTTTATCCTTGTATGGTATACCAGACAAATACATTAAAGTGATTAGTGCTATGTACGAGAATAACACTGCTGCGGTTAAGGTAGGAAATGAGCTAAGCAGCTGGTTTTGTATTGAATTAGGAGTTAAGCAGGGTTGTGTTTTATCCCCCTTTATATGGATTATTTCGATGGACTTTGTCTTAAGGAGCATAGGAAAAGCAATGGAGACCACAGAATCAAACGGGGAGGAAAAGGTCTCCTGGACTTAGATTATGCTGATGATTTAAGCACCCTAGATGAAAGTGTGAGCAAAATGAAAGAAGTTTTAGAGGTTTTGCAAGTTCAGGGTGCTAGAATAGGTTTTAAAATTAATGTTAGAAAGACTAAGTAACTAAGGCTAGGAATAAGTGCAGATGAAAAGGTGAAGTTGGGTAATGAAAAGATTGATCAGGTGGACAGCTTCACTTACCTTGGCAGTATTATTAGTAAAGATGGCTGGAGCAGTGAAGATGTCACAAGTAGAAAGCCAANAGTAAAGATGGCTGGAGCAGTGAAGATGTCACAAGTAGAAAGCCAAGGCTCAAGGTGTTTTTTCACAGTTAAAAAAAAGTTTGGAAAAATAGGAAGATAAGTCTACAAACCAAGATTAGAATATTAGAAGCTACAGTGACGACAGCGGGCAAATATGGCTCTGAAGCGTGGGCGCTCCGAAAAGCGGATGAAGATTTGCTAGATGTTTTCCTGAGAAATTGCTTAAGGATTGTTCTGGGTACACGGCTGACTGACCGTATTTCAAACAATAGGCTATACGAAAAATGTGGTTCACTACCGCTCTCGAGGGCTATAATGAAAGAAAGGTTGAGGTGGCTAGGGCACGTTGTGCGGATGAAGGATGACAGATTGCCAAAGATTGTTCTTTTCGGCCAACCGTCAAGGGCTAAACGAAAAGCAGGTCGTCCTCGTCTGGGGTGGGAGGACGTCATAAAGAAAGATTTAAAGGAAATGGGAACTTCATGGGCGGGCGTAAAAAGGGAGGCTTTGAATAGATTGGGATGGAGGAGGAGCGTGCGTAGCTGTGCTGGCCTCAGGCGGCTTGGTGCTGCGGTGAGTTATTAGTAGTAGTAGTAGTTTAAATTTTACTGTTTAATTGTAATTAATAGGCAATAATTTGTATGAGAAAGATTTCTATTCAGCCTTCGAGATAAGATAGATTCACTTTTTATATGACAAGGAAAAAAATCTGCAACTTATGCATTTGATAAGAAATGTATTGTGTATTTGGAGAAAATTTTAAGGTCTTATAATTATTTTAAAACCCGAATAACTTAGGATATAGCATTGCGTATTATAAATACCTCTTTCGCAAAAACCATTATATAAGGCCTTTAAATTTGTTAGAGATGATGTGACAATATTTGCTTACATAAGGGTGGATACGGAACTAATATTTGGGGAGGGCATTCTAAGTTGTCTCCCCCATTGATATTGTTTGCTTCTGTGTTTCAACCTTCTGGGGGCGCGTGTGCCCTTTAAACCACGTTTTAGAGCCGTACCTATGTTTATATTTACTTACCCAAAGAGAATGCAAGTTAGTGTAATTGAAAAAACAGCAAGTACAGTAGTTAACTTTGATTCTCCATTTGTCTTGGGAAGTTTTCCCTTCAGTAAAATGGGATAATTTGATTCTGAAAGGAAAAGTAAATGAATTAAAACAAAAACAACAAGAGAACTTGGCAATCACCAAAACAACAATTAAGGAGGGATTTTTCATTAAACACGATAAATTTGTTTGAATAAATTGTGTGGGACCGCTTCAGACGTAAGTTCTTATCTGTAGCATTATCATTCTCAACAAAAACGTTGCAAGGTACGGTGATGGTTTTTTAAAGAAGTAATATTTGGGAACAAAAATATTATCCTTTAGGAACTTTTCCATCATTCTATTCATACTGTTATATGTGTATCCATTTTGCCACTTTTTATTTATCTTGTCATTCCATATATTTTTTACTGTCTTAATTGTTGGTACCAATTTTGCCATTTATCCGCAGTAGCATTATCCTTCCGCATCCCCCTTGTTGTCAACACTTTTAGTATATTAAATAAAAAAAACAAGTTTTTTTTAACTGAAAGTAGGCCTAAGGAGCAACATTAAAACTTAAAACGAACAGAAATTATTCCGTATATGAAAGGGGCTGTCCCCTCCTCACCACCTTGCTCTTTACGCTAAAGTTTGACTCTTTCTCACAAGTCTATTTTTTAAAACAATAAAAAACTTTAGCGTAAAGAGCAAGGCGTTGAGGATCCCCAATTTCCGTTAAAATGAGCCCTCTCGCGATATTTTATGACCATCGGATCGATACGATCACCCCAGAAAAAAAAACAAAAAAAACACAAATTCGTGATCTTTCTTCTGGCAAAATATTCAAAATGCCACATTTTTGCAGATAGGATCTTTAAATCTCTACAGTAGGGTTATCTGATACGTTGAATATGATGGTTTGATTTTCATTAAGATTCTATCACTTTTAGGGGGAGTTTCCCCCCTTTTTCGAAAATAAGGCAAATGTTTTCAGGTTCGTGACTTTTGATGGGTAATACTAAACTTGATGAACTCAAATATTTGAAATCAGCAATATTTGAAGACTCCGATTCTCTTGATGTATCTACTGGTATCAAAATTCCGTTTTTTAGAGTTTTGGTTACTATTGAGCCGGGTCGCTCCTTACTTACAGTTTGTTACCACGAACTGTTTGATTTGGTAAATGTTGCAATGCAGCCGTGTATTTAATGTTTAATTTGTCAATGAAATGGTTCAGCTTGCCCTACGATGTCAAGGTGGGTTGTGACTTTTTAAAGAAAATATTTACAAACGAATATTTTATCAATTTGTATATTGTTTAAGAGGATTCAAGACATTAAAAAACCACCATATCTCGTCCATTATAAAGTTTGTGGTCAACAATTTGGAATAGAGATTGGATAAAAGTTCGGTCATTTAGCTTATCCCGCTCTGTCCTGGAGAATAAAAAAACAGGTTTTTTCAACTGAAAGTAAGGAGCAACACTAAAACTTAAAAGGAACAGAAATTATTACGTATATGAGGGGGTTCGCCCCCTAGTCAATACCTCGCTCTTTACGCTAAATTTTGAACTTTGTTCCAATTCTTTAAGAATGACCATTGAACGACAAAGGCCGTTTAATTAGAATAGATAGTTCTTTTGAAAGTACTAAAAAAAACTTTAGCTTTAAGAGCGAGGTATTGACTAGGGGACAAACCTCCTCATATACGTAATAATTTCTGTTCGTTTTAGGTTTAATGTTGCTCCTTAGTTTCAGTTGAAAAAAATTGTTTTTTATTTTAATTTAATTTCTGATCCTTCCTTAAATAATGGTTGAAAATCTGGCACCCCCTTCATAGAAACGTCCCTTCTCCATGAAAACATCCTCCATGGAAAGATCCGCCCATATAATCCCCTCCCA
Organism: Artemia sp. Kazakhstan ARC1039; assembly: GCA_029168905.1. Classification (NCBI taxonomy): domain Eukaryota; kingdom Metazoa; phylum Arthropoda; class Branchiopoda; order Anostraca; family Artemiidae; genus Artemia; species Artemia sp. Kazakhstan ARC1039. Next base: position 12,130 of record JAQQPU010005569.1, read on the forward strand.
CCGACCCCCCACACTAGAAAAAAATTCCTCCGAAAACGTCTGTATACTTCCCAATAACCAATACTATATGTAAACAATGGGCAAAGTTCATAACTTGCAGCCCTTCCACTGGGGGCTGTGGGGGATTAAGTCATCTTCAAAGACATATTTATTAATTTTTCGAATATGCTGAACAAAATGGCAGTCTCAAAATTTTGATCGGGTGACCTTGAGAAAAAAGGAGCGTGGGAGGGGGTGTGGTTGCCCTCCAATTTTTTGGTCACTTATAAAGGGCACTAGAACTATTAATTTCTGTTCGAATGATCCCTCTTGCGATATTCTAGGGCCACTCGATCGATACGATCACCACTGGGAAAAACAAAGAAACAAATGAACACTCATCTGTGATCTTACTTCTGTCGAAAAGTACAAAATTCCACATTTTTGCAGATAGGAGCTTGAAACCTCTATAGTAGGTTTTTATGATACGCTGAATATGATGGTGTAATTTTCAATAAGATTCTATCATTTTTAGTGGGTGTTTTCCCCTTTTTTCGAAAATAAGGCAATTTTTTTCAGGCTCTTAACTTTTGACGGGTAATACTAAACTTGATGAGTTATATATTTGAAATCAGCATAAAAATCCGATTCCTTTTATGTATTTATTGGTATAAAAATTCCGTTTTTTAGAGTTTCAGTTACTATTGAGCCAGATCGCTCTTTACTTACAGTTTGTTGCCACGAACTGTTTAATGTGTGAGAAAAAAGCGTGAATTTTGTTTTTTCAATTGAGCAGGAAAATATTTTCTTCTTGAAGTTCAGGAAAGGGGCATTCCTAAAAACATTGGAATCAGTCCTTTTTCTTTGGAATGGTCAGCCAACGCTTAGGCTCCCAAGATGATTTTTAAGGTATCAAATCTCCTTAACAGAGATTTCGGGTTAGAAATATTGTCAAAAACTTGGAATAAGTTTACTAAATATTTGTGAAAATAGGTCGCAAATAAAAGCATTTCAAACTGGCACAGGGTTCTGATTCTGAAAAGGAGAGCCTACTCACTCCTATATTAGTGGTACCTGTTCCTATGCACCACAATTTACTCATAAAAGTAGAAGACATTTGGTTCTGCCTTGTTTATTATTTTCAGTTCAACCTAATTACCATAATATTCAGGTATGTAACTTACCATACATATTATTATTGATATTTATAATACATATGCCAAACATGTAATACAATGTTTACGTATTATTACATAACTTATCATGCCTGCAGAAACATAAAACATACCATTATGGAGTTGCAGCTCTTCTGAACAAGAAATTATCAGAGGCAACGCTAGCGTTGCCTATAGTAAAGGCCACAAGGCTCCAATTTTTTATTAATATTTTCTCCCCAGAGGCACTTCATATGGAAGGGATGGTCGTTTGAACTTTGGAGGGGGGCTCAAAGGGGGGCTTGCGCCGTTGAGGCTGCAAGTCATTCTATCCTAGTTTAACTTGTTCAGTGCCTTGAAATACTCCTCCCTTTGTGATGAAAGTGGTATTAATCAAAACTGCATTAATAGTGCTATTCTTTGTGACTGAGGCTGCTGCTGAAAACTGGATTGATCAATGCAAAAAAGGTACTTTCATTTCTTTTGCTGTTTTGGCGCCATCTGTCATAGCCACACTCGTCACACTGAGAATTTATAAAAATATAGATGAAGTTCCCTTCGTTCGCAAGCGAACAAGAAGAGGACGCAGAGGTGGCAGAAAAAAAATTTAAGATTGACGTGTTAGTCACCTACGGACGATTGGCCAGCCAAAAGCCTAAGCGTGAGAGTTGTTTAATCTCAATCCCGCGCGTGAGCCTACCGCCCTGGCTGATTCCTGACAACAATGCTCCTACCAATGATTTCGGGTCTGATTGTCCTCCAGTATTATTGCCGCAGGTTCTCTCTTGTAAACACCAACTTCCAAACTTCCTTCTGAGCAACGTCCGCTGACTAACTAATAAAGTAGATGAGTTAGATGTCATTCTACGTCAGAATAACATCCACATCGCCGCAATTACCGAAACATGGCAGGTCGACGAAACAAGTGGATGGATGGCTGGTTACAAGGTTTTCTTGAACACTAGAACAGACAGGATTGGCGGAGGTGTTGCCCTGTATGTACGCGATGATATCCCCTGCAAATATTTAGATAACTTCAATGACCCTAACCATGAAGCGATCTGGGCATTATGCAAGCCAAAACATTTACCACGAGATGTCTCTTGCATCATTATCACAAGAATCTACTATCCTGAAAGCGCCAAGAACAGACGGCTGTTGGTATCCTACCTTCAGTCTACGTTAGACACATTACGTCAGCGGTATAGCCGCCCGGGCTTCATAATAGCTGGTGACTTCAACCAAACAAAGAAACAATGGCTTGCTAATGCGCTGGGTTTGTGTCACAAGTGGTCAAGATACCCACCCATGTGACCGGGAGCACCCTTGACCTTATTCTTACAAACCTTGCTCCATATTACAAAGACGTGTCTTCGAACGGGCCATTGGGCAAATCGGACCATCACATTCTGCTGATGAACGCAAAAAGTGAAATCAGGAAGCTTAAGAAAATAAAAGTACTCCGGAGACCTATCACGAAGTCTGCTATTAATACGTACGGAATGTGGGTCGGTACTCACTGCTTCAGCGAAGTATACAACGAAAGCGATGTCAACAGGAAAGCAGAAATATTTCAGTCCCTACTCTATGACAAATACTTAGAAGTTTTCCCGGAAAAGCAATTTGTCGTGAGCGAATCTGACAAGCCCTAGATCACTCCAAAAATAAAACAGCTGATTCGCGAAAAAACCACTGTAAGGCAGTCAAGTGGTGACGCAACGTCGTTACGATTATTAAGAAACAAACTCGTTAGCCTTTGTCGCGAGGCAAGAAAGTCCTTCGGAAAATCCCTTTTGGACCCTGAAATAAAAAAGGATCCCCGTAAATGGCACCGTCTAGTAAGGCAGATTGCCGGAAAAACAGTATCATCCAGTATCCGTATTTTGAACGATGATGGGTCACTCGTGAGTGCAAATGACGTCAACAGTTACTTTACTGACATTTGTACATCCTTTCCTGCCCCAACTAACACTGAAATAAAGAATCTACTGTCAATATGCCCTGACGAAGGTGAAATCGAAATAGTTGAGCATCAAGTTTTCAAAGAGCTGAACAAGTTGAGTCCATCCAGTAGCTCTTTTCCTGAAGAGCTGCCTATAAGACGAGAGATTAATACGAGAGTTCTCTCTTTTCCTGGTCAAGCCACTTGGACACATCATCAGAGAATGTTTCGCCCAGTCAACTTTCCCGTCGTGCTGGAAACGCGCATTTGTGCGTGTTATACCGAAGACTAAAACACCCAAGTCTTGCAACGAGTTACGACCGATATCAATCACAACTACCTTTGCAAAAGTCACCGAGTCATTCATCCTGCGTGAATTGCTCAAGCAAACGCGGGAAAATATAGACCGTTACCAATATGGCGGCCTCAAAGGTTGCAATACCTCGACATACCTCGTGCGCCTAGTTGACATTATCTTTAAGTGGCTTGACAAGGGCAGTACCTTCATCGACCTAGCTCTCGTCGATTTCAGGAAGGCATTTGACCTGATTTGTCATCTTACGGCAGCAAAAAATATGCGAGCAATGGGCGCACAGAAGCGGTCTCTTGCATTAGTGATGAGCTTCCTTCAGGACAGAATGCAGTGTGTATTTCCATTGTTTGAAGGTGACTTGATCTCATACTGGTCTAAACTTACCTGTGGAGCCCCTCAGGGCATAAGACTTGCTGGTTTCATATTTATCTCCCTCATCAACTTCCTCCTTCAGAATTTCGAAGAGCGACTCAAATTCGTCGACGATTTATCTTTTGTCCTCAAATACCTCGTGAGAGAAGGTGTAATCGAACGTCAGTTCAGCGAGACCCTTCTGGCATCCTTCTCTGAGGACTGTGAACGTTACAAGCTGGCACTGAATGCAGATAAATCAATGATCCTCAGGTTTTGCCCCTTAAAACATGATCTGGAATTCCCGCAAGTTCCTTTCCCTGTTGTTCCATCTGCAAAAATCCTCGGAGTCACATTATCGATGGACTGCACATTCACCGAACACGTGGAGAAGGTTATAAAGGCTGGCAATGCATCACTTCAGACCCTAGTCCTGATGCGCAGGTTTGGCTGCGACACTCAAAGCCTAAAAAATGCCTATATTACGTATGTGAGACCTCTACTCGAATACGCCGTCGCTGTCTGGGGACCTTTTGTCCAGAGCACCCACTACCTTTGCGATGACCTTGAATCTTTGCAGAAACGAGCTGTTAACATAATCGTTGGTAACAGAAGTGACGACTACAACAAACTCTTGCAAGAACTGAACCTTGAATCTCTCAGCGACAGACGATTATCACTGATCATGTCCCTCGGCAAGTCACTGCTATCTTCGCCCCATCACAGACTGATCCTCCCACCCGATGCTCCGGTTAACCAAAGAACTAGATCCCAGTCGAAGCTACAACCCCCGGTCTGCAGGACCAACCGCTACAAAAACACGTTTGTCCCCTTTTTCGTAGAAGCATACAACAAGACTTAGTGTTATTTGTATTCACGTGTTAGTGTTTTTATAGTGTTATTATAGTGTTATTTGTATTTTTTTTTTCCATATTGTTGCAAAGACGACATAAATTAGCCATGGCTACGCTGTTCGATCTTAATAAACCTATGTCTATGTCTATGTCTATTCGATTAGAAATTGGAAGTTCTAGTGCCCTTTTTAACACAGTCAAAGGTGATCGGAGGGTAACTATTCCCCCCACACCAAATTTTGCCCCAAATGCATCAGATAAAGGTTTTGAGATAGCCATTTTGTTAAAGATAGTTCAAAGATAATATGTCCAAAACTTCGGGATCGACACAACCCCCTAGGGCCTAGGGAAAGGTGTTGTAAGTTATGCCCTGGGGGCATATATGGTTCTTACGAAAAAGGAGCTCGCATGAACGTCAGAGGGGGCTCATTTGATTGGAAATCCAAAGTTCAAGTTCACTTTTTAAGAGTCAAAAGAGATCAGAGGGCAACTAGTCCCCCCCGTCTTTTTCTCAAAACCCATTCGATAAAAATTTTGTGATAGCCATTTTGTTAAAAACAGTTCAAACATCAGATAAAAAAAAAACTCTGATGTCAACAAAACCCCCCCAAAACCGGGGGCAAGTGTTTCAGTTATATCCCAGGGGAAAAAATGTTTTTATATAAGGGGTGGTCATATAAACTTCAGAGGTGGATCATTTGAGATAGCCAGTTTGTTTGATATAGTCCGACGATCAGATAACACAAATTTAGGGGTTAACCTAGCCCCCCTAGAGCCCAGGGGAAGAGTTATAACTTATGCCCCGGGGCACATAAGGTTTTTATAGAAGAGGTGGTCGTATAAACTTTGGAAAGGACTCAAATTGATAGAAATTAAAAATTCCCATTCCTTTTTTAAGAGTAAAAAATGATCCGATGGCAACTACCCCTCCCTCCCCCCCAAATCCTCATTTTCTAAAATGCATCCGGTCGAACTTGATTGGATTGGTCATCAAAAGTGATCGGAGGACGTCTACGCCCCCCTCCCCGCCCACATCCTCTTTTCCCAAAATATATCCAATACAAATTTTGAGATAGCCATTTTAATTGAAAAAGTTCAACGATCAGATGACAAAAACTTCGGAGTCAACATAACCCCCCGGAGCCCGGGAGTTGTAAGAGTTGTAACTTGTGTTTAGGGGGCATATAAGGTTTTTATGGAGGAGGTGGTCGTATAAACTTTGGAGGGGACTCAAATTATTGGAAATTGAAAGTTATAGTTCCCCTTTTCAGAGTCAAAAGTGATCCGATGGTAACTAGCCTCCCCCACCAACCCTAAGGCCATGAGGCTCCAAAGTTTTTTTTGTTGTTTTTCCCAGAGCCACTTTATATGGAAGGGCTGGTCGTATAGACTTCGGAGGAGGCTCATTCGATTCGAAATCAGAAGTTATTGTGCCCTTTTCAAGAGTCAAAAGCGATTTGAGGGCAACAAGCCCCCCCCCCCCACGCCATTTTTCCCCAAATGCATCCGATTTTTTTTAAATAGCTGAAAGATCCGATAACAAATACTCTGGGGTCGACAGAACCACCCAGAGCCCAGGGGCAGGTGGTATAGGCTATACCTTGGGGGCATATATGGTTCTTATGGAATGGGTGCTCGTAAAAACTTCAGGGGCAAATTATATACTTCAATAACAAAATATTTATGTTCACTTTAAGTTTGATTTGCATATTCAATTTAAGCTTTACTCGTTCTTAGATTTATTTATTCTTTTATATTAGTACCCGTTGCATGTTTTTTTTTGCTATGATTGTTTATTAAATTTCTGTTCATTCTGGGTTTCATTTATTCTATAATTATAATTTCTAGTTGTTTTGAGTTTAAGTTATTGTAGATTTCTTTATAGTCTGATCTTAAGTTTAATATAGCCTTTACTTTTCTTTAAAAAAACTTTTTAAATTAATAGAACAAAAAGAGTAGTACAATTAGATTAGTACGAGTAAACATGGAACAAAAGCAGGAATTGGATCGAAATTCCAAGAGAATAAAGAGGAAGATTACTGTGACTATTTCAATAAAACTTTAAAAATGTATCACAAAGACAAGGACGAATATACATCATTATGAATATAATCCCGTTGACAACTAATTTCATCTGACAAAATGGAAATCTCAGACCAAAAAGGCAAATGATTTTCAATATACGATAAACATTGCGAAGCTGTGTAGTTTTACTATCAAACAATGAGAAAAACATCTCTCCTCTAAAAACTTGCACCGTTCCTACTGAAAAATTTTAATGTCTTTTTACAACTTTATAAATCGAAAATTATTAAGACTTCAAAGAATAAATATGACATATTTATATTAAACTGAGAATGAACATTAATTTATAATTTTTTCAGTAAAGTGCAAATTATGTTCTGGCCTTGAGAAAGCATAAGGGTTGTGAGCCCTAATCATTTTAATTTCTGCTCGTTTTGAGTTCGAATCGCTTATTTATTGTAATTCCTGTTCGTTTTGTGTTTCATTTATTTATTGATGCTGATTTGTGGTAGTTTTACGCTTGGTAGATTATTTGATCCTATTTTTGGTAACTTTTGATGGATACCACTAAACTTGATGAAACTTATATATTTGAAATCAGCATAAAAATCTGACTCTTTTGATGTATCTATTGGTATCAAAATTCCGTTGTTAGAGTTTCAGTTACTATTGAGCCGGTGTAGTGGGAGGGGTGCTATTTTCAACTATACAAGTGAGCTACTTTAGAGGGAAGCGTTAGAATTCAATTCTCAGGTTACAGATACTCGTACAAGAGAACTAGATCTAAAAACAGTCTGTGACGCTGGGTGAACGTCAAATGGTTTCTTCTGGAATTTGTTACAGGATTCTTGCAAGGAATTTGACACGAGGTTCTAGCATGCACATGGATAACACAAAGAATATATTTATTCCGTTTGCATACATTTTAGGCAATGATACGGCAGCCATTAGTAGTCCATAAACCAACCTCCAAGGACCCCTAATACCCCCCCCCCCGAACGTTTTAGCCCCCTCCATTTTTTATACTTTTTTTGTTTTTTTTTAATTTTTTTTAACTTTTATTTTTCATTTTGATTTTTTGAAACATAAAAAAAATTTTCAATTTTTTTAAATGTCTTAGAATGACATGAAACATACTTATAACCAAAAAATTCAAACTTAATATTTTCGAAATACAAAATGAGAGTGATTAAGATATATTAGTCATGACTTTTACTATTAGAAAAATAATATTTGTAGCAGCGCTTTTCTTTTTTTTCTGACTTGGAATTTTTTGGACTTGGAAAATTATTCAAATTTTGTTTTTATATTTATGCGCCTGTAATAGTCATACTCTATAATTGCTCATACACACTACGACAAAATGATAAAGAATTTTTGATAACTAATTTATTCACTCTGATACTTATATTTTTTCAATGTTATCCTATGTATCCGACAAAAGATATTGATAAGGAATTTAATTACTCTGATACTTAGATTCTGTCAATGTTATCTAATGTAGCCGACAAAAGAGTGAATGTTATCTGATGCATCAGACAAATGACATTGATAGAGAATTAATCACTCTGATAATGTTATCCTATGTATCCGACAGAGGATGTTGATAAAAGAATTTATTCACTCTGATACTTAGATTTTGTCAATGTTATCCTATGTATCCGACAAAAGATGCTGATAAGGAATTTAATCACTCTGATACTTAGATTTTGTTAATGGTACTTAGATTCACACATCAGTTTGTGACAGTGACAAAATCACCACTCTAAGTAAACCTAAATTAACCAAACATTTTGCTTGTCTCTCTCACTATGACTGTGTGACTGAGTGGGTATGCGGCCATCTATAACTAGAGGTGAAAAAAAACATATCCCACAAGGATAAGGAATTGATTCACTCTGATACTTAGATTTTGTCAATGTTATCCGATGTACCTGAGCAGAGATGTTGATGCAGAATTTAATGACTCTGTTACATGGATTTCGGTAATAAAGAATTTATTCACTCTGATACTTAGATTGTGTCAATGTTATCCGATAGTTAGACTCTGATAGTTAGATTTTGTCAGTGTTATCTGATGTATCTGATCAAAGATGTTGATGAAAAATTTAATCATTCTGATACTTAGATTTTGATGATGTTATCCGATGTATTCGATAAAAGATGTTGATAATGAATTTATCCACTCTAATACTTATATTTTGTGAATGTTATCCGACGTTTCCATCAAAGGATGTTGATAAAGAATTTATTAACGCTGATACTTAGATTTTGTCAGTGTTATCAGACGTATCTGTCAAAAGACGTTGATTAAGAATTTATTCACTCTGATACGTAAATTTTGTCAATTTTATCAAACGTATCAGACAAATGAAGATGATAAAGAAGTTGATCTCTCATATACTTGTGAAAACTTAGATATTTTTTGAATGTTATCCGATTTATCCGACAAAAGACGTTGATAAAGAATTAATTACTCTGATACTTAGATTTTGATAATGGTATCTGACATATCTGACACTAGATTTGATAAAAAATTTATTCACTGTAATGCTTAGATTTTGTCAAGGTTATCCAACGTATCCTACAAATGATGTTGATATAGAACTTATTCACTCTTATACTTAGATTTATGAATGTTATCAAACGTACCTGACAAAGGACGTTGATCAAGAATTTATTCACTCTGATTCCAAGATTTTGTGAATGCTATCTGATGTATCCGACAAAAGATGTTGATCACTCTGATATTTACAATTTGTCAATGTTACCATATGTATCCGACAATAGATGTTGATCACTCTGATATTTACAATTTGTCAATGTTATCATATGTATCCGACAATAGATGTTGATAAAGAATCTATTCAATCTGATTCTTAGATTTTGTCAATTTAATCTGACGTATCTTACAAAGGATGTTGATAAATGATTTATTCACTCTGATACTTAGATTTTGTCAATGTTATCTGACATATCTGATACTAGATGTTGATAATGATATACACTGTGACACTTAGATTTTGTCAATGTTATCCAACGTATCCGACAAATGATGTTGATAAATAATTTATTCACTTTTATTCTTAGATTTTGTGAATGTTAACAAACTTATCTTGCAAAAGACGTTGATAAGGAATTTATTCACTCTGATACTTAGATTTTGTGAATGTTATCAATGTTATCCGTTTTAAGTGACTAAAGATGATCATGAATAATTGAATCACACTGATACTTTGATTTTGATAATGTTATCCGACGTATCCGACAAAAGATGGTGATAAAGATTTATTCACTGTGATACTTAGATTTTGTCAATTTTATCCAACGTATCCAACAAATGATGTTGATAAAGGATTTATTCACTCTTATACTTGAATTTTGTGGATGTTATCAATGGTATCTGACAAATGACGTTGATAAAAAATTTATTCACTCTGATACTTAGATTTTGATAGTTCTATCCTATGTATCAGACAAAAGATGTTAATAAGGAATTTTGTCACTCTGATACTTAGATCTTTGTCAATGTTATCCTATGTAGCCAACAAAGGATGTTAAAAAAGAATTTAATCACACTGATACTTAGATTTTGTTAATTTTATCTGATGTGTCTGACAAAAGATGTTGATAAATGATATAACCCTTTCGCTCCGGAGCCCGTCAAATGACGGGTGGCTAAATTTTGCTCACCAGATGCTTTCTAGTATGAGTAGTAGTAACTAAAACCATGCTCTTTTTATTCTTGAAACATCTACCAATCTATTGATGTATCACACGTGTTGTTCGAAAAATTGCAATGGACGAAAATTTAATCAGAAAAAAAGTGGGAAAAAGTCTGTTAGAGGTGGGTAATTTCTAGTTAGAAATTCAAATAGGCATATCATTTATTTGTTTACTTTTTTAATATCATTTAAAACTATTTAGCCGAAACTAAACAATGAAAATTCTATTTAGTGACTAGCACCATCTAGTTGGCTGTCAATATTTTCACAAGTCAGTGTACGTCAAACGACAAGACTGGGACTCTCAGACTGAGGGGCTTACTCCTGTCGAATACTTCTACAAGTATATTCCGCTTGAGTTTTTTGAGACTATGGCTGAAAAGACGGACTTGTACCATATGAAGGAACACGGTAAAGCTATAGCAGTCAGATATAAAAATTTGGCCAGGATCTCAATCCTTATGGGATCCCTGAATCTTTCGCAGATACGACTTTACTGGAACAAAAAGTACTTTCTTCCCATAGTCGCAAGAACACTTTCAACAGATCGAAAGCATAAATTACGGATTCATCTCCACTTTCCGTCCAAAGAGGACAGGAACGAAAATGATGCGTTATGGAAAGTCAGGCCTATGGTATCCCTTGTCAGAGCGCGGTTTTTGAACATTGAAAGGGAGGAAAACGTATATGTAGACGAGCAGATAAACCCCTTCAAAGGCCAGACGAGGATGAAGCAATACATAAAGTCAAAGCCAAGGCCGTGGTGGCTGAAAAACTTTGTTCTCTATTTGTCTTCCGATATCATGTATGACTTTGAAGTTTTTCAGGGAAAGAGTACCTCTATTGGGGAGGAGCAGAGAGAAACAGCTGGAGGATTGGGAGGAGTCATTGATCTTAGTCTGCTGGAGAAAATTGACAAGCATGAATATCACAAAATGTATTTCGACAACTACTTTACGACGTTTCCACTGCTTGAAAAGTTGACAGCAGATGGTTTCTTGGCAGCAGGAACTATCAGAAAGGGCAAGAAAGCCAAAGCAAAGCTTGCAGATGCGAAGGATCTTAGGAAGAAAGGACGATGGTCGTGAGATGAATTTAGCAACATTGAAAACGGACCCGTCCTTGTGCGTTGGTTTAACATCAGCGCAGTAAACATGGCGTCGAATTATTGCGGTGCAGGTGCAGGTGGAGTAGTGAAAAGATGGAATAACGAGAGAAAGGAGAATTTTGATGTGAAAATGCCTGACGTTATTGGTCACTATAACCGCAACATGGGAGGAGTAGACAAGCTGTATCATATCGTTGTCTTGTATCGAATTGAAACAAACACGAAAAAGTGGACCAGTGTCACTTTTCGAGTTCTGGAATAAAATTGCAGAAGCACTGCTGAAGTGTGAATATGAGGTGCAGATCTCTCAGCGAAGAGCTGGTCGTCCTCACCATAAACAAGATGCTGAGAGTTCTCCTGCTCCTTCACCGTCCCGCCCTAGTGTGCGATCAACTTACATGATCGAAAGTGTCTGGTATGACCGAGTAAATCACTTCCCTGTGAATTTAGAAGGTCGAGAAGCCCAGTGCCGCTATGAAAAGTGCCCCAAAGGAAAAAAGTGGATTTCAAGGATTCGTTGTGAGAAATATGAGGTTATTCTGTGTCTGAACAAAGACTGGAATAGTTTCAAGATGTAGCATGTTCACTGAGTTAGAAACTTGACTTTGTGCATATGTTTTGTGCCTTTTTTATATTGTTCGTATAAACGAAGTTGTCTTGCTGGTATACCCTTCTATTCCCATTACTTTCATTTGACAGGAATCAAGATATCTAAGAATATTTGCCCCAACGGTTTTCTAACACAGCCATAAGTTTTCTAAGGTAGAAATGACCCCTATACTAGAAAATAAAATTTTCCTGTGCAGTAAAAATATTCAGGGCTGAAAGGGTTAATCACTTTGATACTTATATTTTGATAATGTTATCCAATCTATCCGATAAAAGATGATGGTAATGAATTTATTCACCGTGATGCTTAGATTTTGATAATGTTGTCCGATGTATCCGATAAAAGATATGGATAATAAATTTATGAACTTTGTTATATTTTGTGAATGTTATCAGACATATCCAACAAAGGATGTTGATGAGGGATTTATTCACTCTGATACTTAGATTTTAGCAGTGTTACCCTATGTATCCAACAAAGGATGTTGATAAAGGATTTATTCACTCTGATACTTAAGTTTTGTCAGTGTTATCCTATGTATCCTTTAAAGGATGTTGATAAAGAATTTATTCACTCTGATATTTAGATTTGATAAATATTATCCTATGTATTCGACAAAGGATTTTAATAAGGGATTTATTCACACTGATACTTAGATTTTGTCAATATTATCCTATGTATCCGACACAAGATGTTGATAAGGAGTTTAATCACTCTGATACTTAGATTCTATCAATTTTATCCTATTTAGCCGACAGAAGATGTTGATAAAGAACTTAATCACTCTGACACTTAGATTTTAATAATGCTATCTGACGTATCCGAGAAAAGATGTTTGTAGACGATTAATTAACTGTGATCCTTAGATTTTTGTAATTTTATCCGATGTATCCAATAAAAGATGTTGCTAATGAATTTATCCACTCTGATACTTAGATTTTGACAATTTTATCTAACGTATCTAACTAAAGATGTTGATAAGTGATTTATTTACTTTGATACTTAGATTTTGATTTTGTTATCCGGGATATCCGACAATGGATTTTGGTGAGGGATTTATTCACTTTGATACTTATATTTTGATAATGTTATCCGATGTATCCGATAAAAGATGTTGGTAATGAATTTCTTCACTCTGATACTTAGATTTTTTGAATGTTATCCGATGTATCCAACAAAGGGTGTTGAAAAATGATTTATACCCTCTAATACTTAGATTTTGTCAATGTTATCCTATGTGTCCGACAAAGGATGTTGATAATGAATTCATTCACTCTGATACTTAGATGTTGTCTATGTTATCCTATGCAGCCGACAAAAGATGTTGATAAAGAATTTATTCACTCTGATACTTAGATTTTGTCAATGTTATCCTATGTATCCAACAAAAGATGTTGATAAGGAATTTATTCATTCTCATACTTAGATTTTGTCAATGTTATCCTATGAAGCCGACAAATGATGTTGTTGTTAAAGAATTTAATCACTCTGATACTTAAATTTTGATAATGTTATCCAACGTATCCGACAAAAGATGTTGGTAAATGATTTATTTACTCTGATACTTAGATTTTGATAATTTTATCCGATGTATCATATAACAAATGTTGATAATGAATATATTCCCTCTGATACTTAGATTTTGTAAATGTTATCCGATGTATCTGTCAAAAGAATTTGAAAAAGAATTTATTCACACTGATATTTAGATTTTGTCAATGTTATCAAACGTCTCTGACAAAGGACAATAATAAAGAATTTGTTCACTCTGATAGTTAGATTTTGTGAATGATATCCAATATAACCGACAAAGGATGTTGGCAAAGGATTTATTAGCTCTGATACTTAGATGTTTTCAATGTCGTCCTATGTAAAGAACAAAGGATGTTGATAACGAATTAAATCACTCTAATGCTTAGATTTTGTGAATATTATCCAATGTATCTGTCAAAAGACTTTGATAAAGAATTTATTCACTCATATACTTAGATTTTGATAATGTTATGCGATTTATAGTATAATAGATGTTGATAATGAATTCATTCACTCTGATACTTAGATTTTGTGAATGTTACCCAACGTTTCTATCAAAAGACATTGATAAAGAACTTATTCACTCTTATACTTAGATTTTGTCAATGTTATCAAATGTATCTGACAAAGGACTATGACAAAAAAATTATTCACTCAGGTAATTAGATTTTGATAATGTTATCCGATTTATCATATGAAAGATGTTGATAATGAATTAATTCACTCTGATACTAAGATTTTGTGAATGTTATCCAATGTATCCATTAAAAGACATTGATAAAGAATTTATTCACTCTTATACTTAGATTTTGTCAATGCTATCAAATGTATCTGACAAAGGACTATCATAAAAAATTTATTCACTATGTTACTTACAGTTTGTGAATGTTATCCGATGTATCCGACAAATGACATTGATAGATAATTAATCACTCTGATACTTAGATTTTGATAATGTTATCCTATGTATCCGACAAAGGACGTTGATAAAGAGTTTATTGACTCTAATACTTAGATTTTGTCAATGTTATCCTATGTATCCGACAAAAGATGTTGATAAGGAATTTACTATCTCTGATACTTAGATTCTGTCAATATTATCCTATGTGGCTGACAAAAGAGTGAATGTTATCCAATGTATCTGACAAATGAAATTGATAGAGAATTAATCACTCTGATAATGTTATCTTATGTATCCGATACAGGATGTTGATAAAAAATTTATTCACCCTGATACTTAGATTTTGTCAATGTTATCCTATGTATCCGATAGAATATATTGATAAGGAATTTAATTCCTCTGATCCTTAGATTCCGTCAATGTTATCATATGTAGCCGACAAAAGACGTTAATAAAAAATTAAATCACTCTGATACTTAGATTTTGATAATGTTTCCAATGAATCCACGAAAAGATGTTAGTAAAGCATTTATTCACTCTGATACTTCCATTTTGCGAATGTTATCTGATGCATCTGTCAAAGGACATTGATAAAGAATTTATTCACTCTGACACTTATATTTTGTCAATATTACCCGAAGTTTCCGACAAAGAACGTTGAAAGAGAATTAATCAGTCTAATATTTATATTTTTATAATATTATCTGACGTATCTGACAACGGATGTAGATACAGAATTTACTCACTCCGATACTTAGATAATGTCAAATTATTCAACATATCTGACAAATGATGCTGATAAAGAATTTATTCACTCTTATACTTAGATTTTGTGGATGTTATCGGACGTATCCGACAAAGGATGTTGATAAGGTATTTATTTACTCTGATAATTAAAATTTGTCATTGTTATCAAACGTATCTGACAAAAGAATCTATTCACTCTGATACTTAGATTTTGTCAATGTTATCTGACGTAACCGAAAAAGATATTGATAAAGACTTTATTTAATCCAATTCGTAGCTTTTTTCAATTTTATCCAATGTATCTAACAAAAAATGTTGATAAATGATTTATTCACTCTAATACTTAGATTTTTTCAGTTTTATTCTATGTATCCGATAAAGGATGATGATAAAGAATTTAATCCCTCTGATACTTAGATTTTGAAACGTTATCCGATGTATCCGACAAAGGACGTTCATAGAGAATTAATCACTCTGATACATTGATTTGATAATATTATCCGACGTATCTGACAAAAGATTTTGATAAATGATTTATTCACTCTGATACTTAGAGTTTGTCCATGTTATCCTATCTATCCGACAAAACATGTCGATGTTGAATTTAATCACTCTGATACTTAGATTTTATGAATGTTATCAAACGTATCTGACAAAGGATGTTGATACAGGATTTATTCACTCTGATACTCAGATTTTGATAATATTATCCGACGTATCTGACAATAGATGTTGATAAAGGATTCATTCACTACGATACCTAGATTTTGTCAATATTATCCTATGTAGCTGATAAAGGATGTTGATAAAGAATTTAATCTCTATAATACTTAGATTTTGATCATGTTATCTGATGTATCCGAGAAAAGATATTGGTAAAGGATTGATTCACTTATACTTAGATTTTGATCATGTTATCCGATGTACCCAACAAAATATTTTGCTAATGAATCTGACAAAAGATGTTGATTACTGATTTATTCACTCTGATACTTAGATTTTGATAATTTTATCCGAGGTATCCCACAATGGATTTTGGTAAGGGATTTATTCACTCTTATACTTTGATTCTAACAATGTTATCCGATGTATCCGATAAAAGATGTTTATAATGATTTTATTGAATATCCTATGATTTTATCCTGAATGATTTTGTGAATATCCTATGTATCCGACAAAAGATATTGATAAGGAATTTAATCACTCTGAAACTTAGTTTCTGTCAATGTTATCCTATTTAGCCGACAAAAAAGTGAATGTTATGTGATGTATCCGACAAATTACATTGCTAAAGAATTAATCACTCTTAGAATGTTATTCCTATGTGTCCGACAGAGGATGCTGATAAAGACTTTATTCACTCTGATACTTAGATTTTGTCAATGTTATCCTATGTATCCAACAAAAGATACTGATAAGGAATTTAATCACTCTGATGCTTAGATTCTGTCAATGATACTTAGATTCACACATTATTTTATGAGAGTGACAATATCACCACTCTAAGTAAACCTAAATTAACCTAACTTTTTATTTGTCTCTCTCACTATGACTATGTGACTGAGTGGGTGTGAGGCTATCTATAACTAGAGGTAAAAAAAACATATCCCACAAAATATGTTGATAGGGAATTTATTCACTCTGATACTTAGATTTTGTCACTGTTATCCGATGTATCTGAGCAGAGATGTTGATGCAGAATTTAATCACTCTGTTACTTGGATTTGGATAATAAAGAATTTATTCACTCTTATACTTAGATTGTGTCAATGGTATCAGAAATATCCAACAGGATGTTGATAATGAATTTATTCACTCTGATACTTAGATTTTGTCAAAGTTACCCTATGTATCTGACAAAAGATGTTGATAAGGAATTTAATTACTCTGATACTTAGATTCTGTCAATGTTATCCTATGTATCTGACAAAAGATGTTGATAAAGAAAATAATCATCCTGATACTTAGATTTTGATAATGTTATCCGACGTATCCGAGAAAAGATGTTGGTAAAGGATTTACTCACTCTGATACTTAGATTTTGATAATGTTATCCGATGTATCCAATAAAATATGTTGCTAATTAGGTTTATTCACTCTGATACTTTGGTTTTGACAATGTTATCCGATGTATCCGATAAAAGATCTTGATAATGATTTTCTTCACTCGGATACTTAAATTTTGTGAATTTTATCCGATGTATCCAACAAAGAATGTTGATAAAGAATAATTCACTCTGATACTTAGATTTTGTTTATGTTATCCTATGTATCCAACAAAAGTTGTTGATAAAGAATGTATTCACACTGATACTTAGATTTTGTCAATGTTATCCTATGTATTCAACAAAGGATATTGATACAGAATTTATTCATTCTGATACTTAGATTCTGATACTTTATCCGATGTATCCAACAAATAAGATTGATAGAGAATTAATCACTCTGATAATATTATCCTATGTAGCCGACAAAAGACGTTGATAAAGAATTTAATCACTCTGATGCTTAGATTTTGATAATGTTATCCGACGAATTCGAGAAAAGATGTAGTTAAAGCATTTATTCACTCTGATACTTATATTTTGCGAATGTTGCCCGATGTATCTGTCAAAGGACATTGATAAAGAATTTATTCACTCTGACACTTAGAGTTTGTCAATGTTATCCGAAGTATCCGACAAAGGACGCCGAAAGAGAATGAATCAGTCTGATAATTAGATTTTGATAATATTATCTAACGTATCTGACAAAGGATGTAGATACAGAATTTATTCACACTGATACTTAGATATTGTCAATGTTATCCAACGTATCCGACAAATGATGTCGATAAAGAATTTATTCACTCTTATACTTATATTTTGTGAATGTTATCGGACGTATCCGACAAAGGATGTTGATAAGGGATTTATTAACTCTGATACTTAAATTTTGTCAATGTTATCAAACGTGTCTGACAAAAGAATCTATTCACTCTGATGATTAGATTTTGACAATTGTAGCTGACGTATCTAACTAAAGATGTTGACAAATGATTTATTCACTCTGATACTTAGATTTTGATAATTTTATCCGAGGTATCCGACAATGGAGTTCGGTAAGGGATTTATTCACTCTGATACTTAGGTTGTGATGATGTTATCCGATGTATCCGATAAAAGATGTTGATAATTAATTTGTTCAATCTGATACTTAGATTTTGTGAATGTTATCCGAATTATCCAACAAAGGATGTTGATAAATGATTTATTTCCTCTGATACTTAGATTTTGTCAATATTATCCGACGTAACCAAAAAAGATATTGATAAAGAGTTTATTTAATCTGATTCTTAGATTTTGTCAATTTTATCCGACGTATCTGAAAAATGATGACGATAAATGTTTTATTCACTCTAATACTTAGATTTTGTCAGTGTTATTCTATGTATCCGACAAAGGATGTTGATAAAGAATTTAATCACTCTAATACTTAGATTTTGATAATGTTATCCGATGTATCCGACAAAGGACGTTGATAGAGAATTCATCACTCTGATATATTGATTTGATAATATTATCCGACGTGTCTCAAAAAGATGTTGATAAATGATTTATTCACTCTGATACTTAGATTTTGTGAATGTTATCCTATCTATCCGATAAAAGAATTTAATATGGAATTTAATCACTGTGATACTTACATTATGTGAATTTTATCAAACGTATCTGACAAAGGATGCTTATACAGGATGTATTCACTCTGATACTCAGATTTAGATGATGTTATCCGACGTATCTCACAATAGTTGTTGATAAAGGATCGATACCCTCTGATACCTAGATTTTGTCAATATTATCATATTAAGCCGACAAAGGATGTTGATAAAGAATTTAATCACTCTGATACTTAGATTTTGATAATGTTATCCAACGTATCCGAGAAAAGATGTCGGTAAAGCATTTATTCACTCTGATACTTATATTTTGCGAATGTTACCCGATGTATCTGTCAAAGGGCATTGATAAAGAATTTATTCACTTTGACACTTAGATTTTGTCAATGTTATCCGAAGTAGCCGACAAAGGACGTTGAAAGAGAATTAATCAGTCTGATAATTAGATTTTGATAATATTATCTAACGTATCTGACAAAGGATGTAGATACCGATTTTATTCACACTGATACTTAGATATTGTCAATGTTATCCGACGTATCCGACAAATGATGTTGATAAAGAATTTATTCACTCTTATACTTATATTTTGTGAATGTTATCGGACGTATCCGACAAAGGATGTTGATAAGGGATTTATTCACGCTGATACTTAAATTTTGTCAATGTTATCAAACGTATCTGACAAAAGAATCTATTTACTCTGATACTTAGATTTTGTCAATGTTATCCAACGTATCTGAAATATGATGATGATAAATGATTTATTCACTCTAATACTTTAATTTTGTCAGTGTTATTCTATGTATCGGACAAAAGACGTTGATAGAGAATTAATCACTCTGATTCATTGATTTGATTGTATTATCCGACGTATCTGACAAAAGATGTTGATAAATGATTTATTAGCTCTGATACTTAGATTTTGTGAAGGTTATCCTATCTATCCGAAAAAACATGGTGATATAGAATTTAATCACTCTGATACTTACATTTTGTGAATGTTAACAAACTTATCTGACAAAAGATGCTGATAAAGGATTTATTCACTCTGATACTCATATTTTGATACTGTTATCCGACGTATCTGTCAATAGTTGTTGATAAAGGATTTATCTCCTCTGATACCTAGATTTTGTCAATATTATCATATGTAGGCGACAAAGGATGTTGATAAAGAATTTAATCACTCTGACACTTTGATTTTGATAATGTAATCCAACGTATCCAAGAAAAGATGTTGGAAAAGAATTTATTCACTTTAATACTTAGATTTTGATATTGTTATCTGATGTACCCAATAAAAGATTTTGCTAATGAATTTATTCACTCTGTTACTTAGATGTTGGCAATTTTATCCGACATATCTGACAAAAGATGTTGATAAATGATTTATTCACTCTGATACTTAGATTTTGATAACTTTATCCGAAATATCCAAAAAAGGATTTTGTTAAGGGATTTATTCACTCTGATACTTTGATTTTGACAATGTTATCCGATGTATCCGATAAAAGATTTTTCTTCATTGATAATGATTTTCTTCACTCTGATATTTAGATTTGGTGAATTTTATCTGATTTATCCAACATAGAATGTTGTAAAGAATTTATTCACTCCGATACTTAGATTTTGTCAATTTTATACGACTAGCATATCTATATCATTCTCATTTTGTATTTCAAAATATTTAATGCGATATTTATTTGGTTTTAATCATGTTTCATGTTATTCTAAGACATATAAATAATATAGTATCACAGTGAGAGCTGCGTGATGTGTATGAGCAACCACAGAGTACCACTAATACAGGCACATAAATAAACAAATAAATAAAAAAGTTTAATAATTTTCCAAGTCCAAAAAATTCCAAGTCAGAAAAAAAATGTGCTACTGAAACATTATTTTTCTAATAGTAAACGTCATGACTAACATATCTATATCATTCTCATTTTATTTTTTGAAAATATTAAATGTGATTGTTTTGGTTTTAAGCATGTTTCATGTCATTCTAATATATGTAAAGATATAGTATCACTGGGAGAACTGCGTCGGGTGTATGAGCAACCATAGAGTATCACTAATACAGGCGCATAAATATAAAAAAAAGTTGAATAATTTTCAGTTCGATAAATTCCAAGTCGGAAAACAAAAGAAAAGTGCTACTACAAACATTATTTTTCCAATAGTAAAAGTCATGACTAATATATCTATATCACTCTCATTTTGTATTTCGAAAATATTAAATTTGAATTTTGTTTTTTTATAAGTATGTTTCATGTCATTCTAAGACATGTAAAAAACAAGTTGAAACATTTTTCTATGTTTAAAAAAAATGAAAAATAAAAGTTAAAAAAAGTACAAAAAAACTTCAAAAAAAGTATAAAAAACATGGAGGGGGCTGGGGTCAAAAAGTTTTGGGGAGGTAGTGGGGGCCCTTGGAGGTAGGGTCATAAACTACTAATGGCTGCTGTATCATTGCCTAAAGTGTATGCATTCGGAATAAATATATTCTTCGTGTTATCCATGTGCACCGAAGAACCTCGTGTCAAATTCCTTGCAAGAATCCTGTAACAAAATCCAGAAAAAACAATGTGATGTTCACCCAGCTTCACAGACTATTTTTAGATCTAGTTTTCTTGTACAAGTATCTGTAATCTGACAATTGAATTCTAACGCTTCTCTCTAAAGTAGGTCACTTGTATAGTTGAAAATAGCACCCCTCCCACTACCAGCCGAGTCGCTCCTTACTTACAGTTTTTTTACCATGAACTGTTTGAACTGTGCTCTGGGTTTTATTAATTTATTGATGCTGGTTTGTGGTAGTTTTGCGCTTGGTAGACTATTTGATTCTATTTTTGCTCATTTTTAGTTTAATGGAATTCTTTCCTTTTTCTTGAAAAACTTATTTTGTGGGAAATATTTTTTTTTATTTAACATGTATTCGTTTTATGTTAACATAGTCTTTTTTATGGTAAAAGGCTTGGAAGGCTGATTGCCCTCCAATCAATTTTGACTCTTAAAAAGGGCACTAAAACTTTTAATTTCAAATCAAATTAGCTCCTTTAAAATATCAATGATATTACTAGCTATGATAAAGCAGCGCTGCCTATAATATTTTTTATAAAACTCTTTAATACAGGCATGCATATAGTTATTTTGTTTAATTGTGACTCCCCCTAAACGTTCCCTAAAAGTTTCAACTTATTGTCCTTAGTGTTGCTAGCTACAGTAACCATAGAAGCAGTAATAAAAGTATACATTGTGTCTTCAGGCTGGTTCAAAATCCACCAAAACTTACCCTTAATGGTCTAACTTAATAATGTAAGCCGTTATTGTGATATTACTTTGTCACCCTTTTAACAATCTACATTATCATGGTTCGTTTTGATTTAGTTCAACATCTGGCTAAATGTTCCTTGAAAGCTTCACCTTAATACCCTTAGCTTGTGTAGTAGCAGTAGTAGCATTAGTAGCAATATGCACGTATCATCTTTGGTTTTTTCTTTCAACACCCCTTTCAACACCTGATGTTCCAACTTAATACACAAATTAATCCTTATGATACACTTTTTTGAAAGTCTAAATACACATAATGTCTTATGTTACTTCTAATTTGCCATTAATATTCCCTCAAATTTTATCTTCATAGACTTAGTCTTAATAGTACTAGTATAACAGTAGTTTTGGTGGTAGTAGAAGTTGTTGCAGCATTAGTGTTGCATTAGTAGTAGTAGTATCAGCAGTCGCCACAGTATTAATAGCGGTAACAACATGTACATCTTGCCTTTTGATCAGTTGAACATCCATTCCGTGATGCCCCGGAAGCTTCACATTGGCACGATAAGTCGTTCCAAAAATGTTGCTGATTTGCACTTTTGACCCCCCTTTTGACACCCTGTTCATCTTAATACTCTAAGCCTTACAAATTGTTGCAATTAAAATATTAGTTGGAGTAGTAGTAGCAGTAGTAGCATTAGTAAAAGTAACCGTGGTGATAGTGTTAGTAGTGACATGCATATATTATATTTTTATCAACTGATCTCCCCCTTTAAGTATTCTCTGAAAGTTCCAACTTAATACCCGAATCAATTCTTGAGATAGAACCTTTTGACAATCTGCATACAAAAAGTGTGTTTTGATTTAGTTCAAACTCCCCCTCAATATTCTGTCAAATTTTCAACTTCATACGCTTAGGCTTAATTGTGCTAGTATCATAGTAGTAGTGGTAGTAGTAGGAACAGTAGTAGCAGTAGGCTTATTGTGTTATTATTAGTAGTAGTAACAGTAGTAGAAGTAGTATTAATAACAGTAGTAACAGGTACATTTGTTCATTTGGTCAACTGAATACCCCACTCATGATCCCCATGAAGTTTCCTCTTGATACGATAATCCGTTCTAAAACTATTGCTGATACGGCCGTATCAGCAGTCTGTATGCACATAATATGCTTCGATTTAGTTCAACATTTCCCCTCTACGTCTCCTCATTTGTTTATTTCAATACCCTCAGTCTTAGTACTACCCCATACAGAAGTAGTACTTTTAGTGATAGTAGTGGCAGTAGTAGCTGTGGTTGCAGTAGAAGCAGCGATTGTTGCAGTAATAGTAGCGTGCAAATATGATCTTTTTGGTTAATTGATCATCTCCCTTATCATTTCCTGAAGTTCCGAATTAATAAGCTTAGTCATTCCTGAGTTAAGCACTCTTGACAACCCATATACACATAACATGTTTTGATTTAGTTCAACACTCCCCTCAACATTCTTTGAAAGACTCGCCATAATGTGCTTCGTGTTTTGGGAAAGTAGTGGTCAAACAAGCATATTTTTTCTCAATAACATATATTATATTTAAACAATGAAAAAATTGCCTAACTTAAACTCCTTGCCCTGAGGCCTGGGGTGGGTTGGGGGGGGGGGGGGGGTTGACATCTGAAATAAATGGGGTGGTTGCTCTCAAATCACTTTGGACTCTTAAAAAGGGCACTGTAGCTTCCTATTTCAAATCAAATGGGCTTCATCTGAAGTTTAGACGACAACTTATTCAATAAAGACCTTATATGCCCCCAGGGCACAACATAAAGCCCTTGCCCCAGGGCTCTTGGGGTTTTGTCAACGCTGGAGGCATTGTTATATATTCTTTGAACTTTTTCGTTTGAAAATGGATCTTTCAAAATTTCAATCAAATGCGTTTCATGAAAGATGGGTAGTTAGGAGTTGGCCTAGTTGCCCTCTATCACTTTTGATTCTTAAATGGGAACTAGAACATCAAATTTTCAAACAAATGGGTCACCTTTAAAGTTTATACAACCATCCCTTCCATCAAAATCTCAAATGCCTCCATGTCATAATTTACAACCCTTGGCCCCAGGCTCTGGTGGTTTGTAACAACCCCAAAAACCTTGTTACATCATCTTATGACTATTTGGATAAAATGGCTATCTAAAAAAAAATTCTCTGCATTTCGAGGAA
Organism: Artemia sp. Kazakhstan ARC1039; assembly: GCA_029168905.1. Classification (NCBI taxonomy): domain Eukaryota; kingdom Metazoa; phylum Arthropoda; class Branchiopoda; order Anostraca; family Artemiidae; genus Artemia; species Artemia sp. Kazakhstan ARC1039. The sequence goes on from JAQQPU010005569.1 coordinate 36,503, forward strand.
ACACAACGTGTGGGAGGAAGATAGGTGCCCTCTGATCACTCTGACTCTTAAAATGACACTAAGACTTTTGATTACAATGAGACCCCTCTGAAGTGTATATGGCCATTCTTTCTATAAAAAACCTTATATGCCCCCAGGACATAACTTACAATCCTTGCCCTGAGGGCAGTGGGTCGGTTGTCATCCTCAAAGACATAATGTCCGGACCCTTTAACGACGCTGAACAAAATTGCTCTCTCAAAATTTTCACTGGATGTGCTGGGAAAATGATGGCCGGGGCGGGGGGGGGGGGCTTATTCCTCTCAACTCACTTTCGAGTCTTAAAAAGGGCACTATAACTTCCGATTTCAAATCAAATGAGGCCCAGCTTTAGTTTATACGACAAACCATTCCATAAAAACCTTATATGCCCACAGGGCGTAACTTACAACGCTTGCCATAGTGCTCTGGAGGGTTGTGCCAACTCTAGAGGCATTGTAACATGTTATTTTTTTTTTTAACAAAATATCTTTCTCAAAATTTCAATCAGATGCGTTTGGCGAAAAGAGGGATAGTCGTGGGGGAGGGGGGGGGGGG
>JAQQPU010005570.1:19116-46594 GCA_029168905.1 Artemia sp. Kazakhstan ARC1039
ATCTGTCACTTTTTGTTTATAAATTTGCCTACCCATTTTTTAACTTAATTAGGTGGGGTAGGGAGAAAATGTCAGTTGGGCAGGTCACCTATGGGTTACCTTGGCTGAGGTACGAATGTTTTTTTGTGAAGTGGTGCCTTAAGAGAACCTCATTTTACCTCAACTCTCGATATCCCGAATTTTTATAGAAACTTGAGTTTTAAAGGAGGGGGCGACCCATATATTGCCCTTGGATATTTTCATGTCATAGAACTAGCTTTCAAGGGTTCTGGTCGGAAAGTGTCCAAGATCTACCAGAACCATGTAATTTTCTGTACGTTTTCTACGATAAAGCCAAAGTTTTGAGCGAAATTTTTTGTCTTAGAATTTGGAGTAAGGATTTACAGGCGAAAGTCTTTTGGACAGCTTTATTGTAAGGCATTTGATCATCTTAATATTTTTAGTAATTTTCTTTTTACTGTTAGCTAAATCTTGCTCGGATTTTTGGTTTATACAATTGAAGGACCAAAATTTCCCAAAGACCAAACGCAATTTACATTTTAAAAACGCGTTTGGTACCTATGTACCAAAGACAGTGAAAAGAAAGTCTAGTTGTTTGAATGGGCTAAACAGAGACCTAAAAAAAACATATAAATCTTTAAAAAAAAGATACGAAAAACCTAGACAAATCTAAAAATCTTGAATTTCGGGAATTCTGTTTTTAACGAAAAAAATATTCATATGTATTTATGCAGTTTTCGGTTGTAGCTGGTGAAAAAAAAAATCGATGAAAAATCAGAAAAAAATAAGCTAAAGGCATTTAGCGCCAAACAGCTTAAGAAGTTGTAAATTCTCTTTGAAGTTGTAGCTATCCTTGGGAATTATCAGATTGTAAATGTCTGATGTTTAATGACGAAAGGCGTTGTCAAATTTAGTTAATTAGCTTACTTATTTATTTTCACATGGCAACACTGGTGAATATTGCGGTTTTGTGGTATGAATAGACCTAAGATGGTTTCAGAGGGGCTGGGGGGGGCAAATTTTTATTTATTGTGTAGTCTTTGGTACGTTAACTAGTTGGCCTTTGAACTAAGTCTTAAACACTAATTTTAAGTATAGGCCTACTTCTCGGAGAGAATTTTTATTTAACCTGTTTTACCTATTTTACTTGCCGAATTTTTCTTTTGCGTTAATAAAACTTGCTTGCTTCTTTCTTAAATTAATAACTTGTGGATTAATGCACTCGCTACTTTTCTTAAGCCAAGCACTGAGTGAATTTTTGAATTACGTTCATAACTTCTGACAATTCGTAGGTTTAAAATAAGTTTTCGTAACAAAACGTTGTATCTTTTTAATAGCCTCTGACAGTGCCTTCAATTCACGAAAATATAGGAGGGGGCAGTTTTGTCGTTTTTTTTTTCAATGCCAAAAAGATAAAAACATTTCTCAACGTTTCCTCAAAATCGATTTTTTTAATCTACGGGGGGGGGGGGATGTGAAAGAATATATGATTTAGCCCCCTCTCTAATTGACGCCACCGGCCACTGCATCAGTTTTCACTTTCGTAAACTTAAGGGCAGCTATATTTTCTATAAAAGTTTGTTTTCTATCTGCCTTCTATAAGAAGTATTTTTCTATAAAGGCTCCGGTAAGGTCGGTACGTCAGGGGGGGGGGGGATCGGTTGGTCAAATATACAGCAGCTGTTGTGGTAACATTAGACTATACTCTTTTGTGAGGAACAGAGGAAAAATTCCCCCCCCCTCCTGGCACAGATTAAAAGTCACCTTGACTATCCCACCTCCCCAAACAGATCTCTCCCTGACAGATTCAACTCGACCCCCCAGCCATAAGGTGAACTAGGGTAGACTTATTAATACTCTTAGTTTGGAAATACTCATTTTCAATTTACAGGGACCCCCTCTCTGCCCTAGAATTCAATTCTTTTATCCATCTTTACGCATTTAAATGTCTAATAATGATCCTTTTTCCGCAAATACAGTTTTTAACCGAAAAGGAGGTATATTCTCAATATTTATTTTCTACACCCGTGAAAGTAAAAAAAAAAAAAAAAAAAAAAAAAAAAAAAAAAAAAAAAAAGATTTCATAGAGTTCATTTTAAGACTGGAAAATCCCTTTCAAAAAATTTTGGTAGTTGTCATTACTTTTTCAACACAATTTTTTACGTCAATTAATTGCCCTTGTTTTAAGCTTGGGAAACTGAGGCTCTACCATTTGAGCTAGTCGGGCAAATAAACAGATTTCCTATAAAAGGGTGTTCTCTAAGGTTACAAACATTTGCAAATTATGTTAAGAAAAATTTTAACTTTTTGTTACGTTGCGATTACTTTTTATTTTCACAAAGCAGATTAATAAAAAGATAGAATAAGAGAGATACTATTAATAAAAAGCATTATAAAAAGCAGATCAATGAAAAGCTAGAATGTAGAACAAGAGACAAAGAAAATAACAATTTTCATCCTTTCCATTCACACATATTATGATCTTTCCAATTAAAAACTATGCACAAGTTCTTGTCCCCTTCCTAACGCCATATCCAGAAGTTTTTTTTTTTTGGGGGGGGGGGGGGTTACTTGTTTGGAGTGGGGAGTTACAATTTTTTTATAAAAACACATCAAAAGTGTGTTTTGATGCATTTTTATTACGTTTTTACGAGTCAGACCAACATTTCGGGGAGAGGTTTCAAAACCCCCTAACCCCCTTCCCTAGATACGGCCTTGCCACGACGTAAAACAATAGAAAAACATGATAATGTAACATTCTACAGAATACTAGAAATATAGCATGTGCAGCTCTGTAACCAAGAAACAAGGGCGCATCTAAGATTTTTATGGGGGAGATTCACAATACAAACTTAATAAAACGCATCGAAATTTTTTTATAAGCATTTTGTTACATTTTTACGAGTCGGACAAACATTTTGGGAAGGGGGGCTCAAAACCCCTAATCACCCCATTGGATACAACCTTGCTTCTTCCTAAAAACAAAAACAAAGTCATTCTTCAAAGTAGTTGTAAATTTAAAATGGCAAATGTCAACACGTCAAAAAATTCAAAATGTCAAAACTTGAGAAATTTCAGTTATGTGCGAGTCATTTGAACAACTTTCAATTGTGACAAATGCTCTATGACAAATAAATCCTGGATCGCCACCAGGGATGTAGCATGTGCCCCCAAAATCTTGATTTGTCGGAATTTTGGCGCTTATTCAAATTACCAAATAATTTTTTCTATTATCAGGCCTCCCCGAAAAAAAAATTCTTTCAAACGTGCCTAATCGCTCCTCGTTTTTTGAGAAGAGCGATAATATACTATTTTTGTAAATATTATTTAATTTCATTGCCTAACTTAATTAGGTAATTAGTTATTTAATGAGTTATTATTTAATTGGGTTAATTATTTATTTAATTAGATTCAGAGGGTTTTTAAAATCAGCTGTAAATTTTTTTGCTTCGTATAGTTTTAAATATAAAATAAGAAATATTGTGTTTCGAATGTTTGTTTTCTTGAATGTTTGTTTAGATCAAGAATACCACCAATGTGTATGATACGCAACTCTTCTTGGTAACTGCTATTGAATAAAGAAAAATAATTTCTTTTTAAAGGAATTTGGAAACCGATTTTCATGTCATAATTTCTGCTGGATTTTTCTCCTATTTTTATTTTTTTTTTAATTTATACCAAGAATTCGACAAATTATCTATAAGACTAGTTTGTATTTGCTCGTATAATTGACTTGTCTGACCTGACTAGACTAATTCAAATAACTACGAAGCCTTTTTCTATCACATGCAATAAAAAACGTTTTTTTTGGGGTGATTTCTTGCCATGAAACACAAAATGAAAAAATAACCTACATATGTTTTTGTGTTCATTCGTATATTTGATTTCGCGGTTTTGCAAAAAAAAATCAGTCCTATTGATTTTTTTGTTTTCTAAAGTTTCTGTTTTTATGAAGTTTTTGTTTTTATTTTGGATATTAGAATGTAAAAAAATTCTTAGTATAAGAATATACTTCATATTTTGAGCTTTCCAACTTTTTATCAGTTATCTTAGTAACTACGGCTGTGATGGAATCTTCTACTTGTTCACTGAATTTCTTCTGATAGGAAATTTCTATATTGTCACGAGGAAGAGTTATAACACACACTTAAAGTTTTAACGAAAAAGTCAAATTTTAATGAGAGAGTTAGACAAGAAATAAAAATCTTTATGACTCTGGGGTTACCTTACTAAAAACAAAAGTAAAAAAATACAAAATTTCCACAACCCTCCTCCAACCACGTTATTTATTTGATACTAATTTAATTAGGACAATTATATGCCGATTAGGGTAGTAACAAGAATAGTACTAATAACTGGATTAAGACAGTGCAAACGTGGCCAAATTTTAAATATTTTTGCGTATTCGCGGGTGTCGATTTTTTCGAACATTTTTGGTAGCCAGCTTATAAGACTCTACCCTTATAAGACATGAGCTGGCCTGCAAAAGCAAGCCGTCCTAGGGGTACGCCAGAAAAAAAAAATGTCCATTTTTCTCGTCAAACTCCTAACTCCTAATAGTCATCTTTACAAAAATCGACCTAAACATTGAAAATATTCCACAATACTTCTCCAGTCACATCATACAATCTTCAAAAAAATGAAACAATCCAATGGACTAATATTTGGAGGATGCGGCCCCGCCCTTCCCTCCTGTCTGTAAATAAGTAGAAAGAGTAAACATAATAGCAGCGCTATTATGTTAACAATCCAATCCATAATAGCAGCGCTAAAATGAAACAATCCAATGGACTAATATTTGGAGAATGCAGCCCCGCCCTTCCCTCCTGTCTGTAAATAAGTAGAAAGAGTAAACATAATAGCAGCGCTATTATCTTCTGCTAGTTCATATTCAAACAGCGCCACGTCCTTGAATTTCAATAAGATGGAAAAAAGTTGTCATTTTATTTTCAGGATTGATCATTTAATAAAATGATCATTAATTTCATAGTTTTTTTAATTATTTGATTCAAAAATTGGTCATTTGAACCTATTTATTTCAGAGTGTGGCCAGGTTTATTCGAGGACGAACAGAATTGTTGGCGGTCACGAATCCAAGACAGGTGTTCCCTGGCAGGTAATTTATACATTTTTTTTGTTCACTTGTCATGAAATTTGAATATTCTTACCTACCCATTTACAGCACACCCTCTACAATTGTTTAATATGACTACTATTCTTCGGTCTGCTCCTTCAGTTAATTTTTCGGTGAAGAAAAGTTGCTTATTGTTAGAATGAATTCGAAATTTTGGACTGTAGGATTATTTTAGATATTAAATTTTAATAATTAATTATTAGATACTTGTTCAACATCCGACCACTCTCAAGTAGTGAAGTTAGGTTAATTATAATGAAATATACTAAATTAAGACGAGAGCATGATAATTTAGTAACAAAATATGGAAACTACAACAGAGAATCATGGGAAGCAGGCCGCCCAGAAGGCATTATATTAAATACCTAACTTAACCAAAATACCAACTCTATGTATTAAATATTTAATTAAAATATACCTGCAACCGGTTTTATTACAGAGAGAAAAAAAGTGAAGTTGGAATATTTAACAATTACCAATTATTATACCAAGGCCGTACCCAGGATTTTTCGAAGGGGTTTCAAAGATTTTTTTCAGGGGGGGGGGGGTACACAAAAAAACTCGAAAAACGCATACAAAATTTGTTTATATCCATTTTGTTACGTTTTTACGAGTCAAAACATTTAGGAGGAATGGGGGCTCAAACACACTAACCCCCTCTCTGGGTACGCTTGTATTATAAGAATAATAAAGGATAGAATGTAATATTTGGGAATAAATATTTCAGAATAAATGTCATCTGAAAAGCATAACTAGCTGTTCAATTAACAGATCTTCTTAGAAAAAAAACTTCTTAAAAAAAAACTTCTTAAAAAAAACTTTTTAAAAAAAACTTCTTAAAAAAAACTTTTACTTCTTAAAACTTCTTAAAAAAAACTTCTTAAAAAAAACTTCTTAAAAAAAAAAACAATGGAAAAAGTAGCCAAGAACATACAGGGATGGGGTGGATATTCAGTCGTATTGAATCCGTGAAAATAAGGCGAGGCTGTGCTTTTTATTATTATTGCTTATATTTGCAACATTGGTTTAAACAATAAGGGGTTAAGTGTTGTAATCTTATTTTCATAACTGTATGCCTACGTTCTCTCACCCTATCCCCTGTATTTCCCTAGTTGTTGTAACAGTCTTGTTCATTGGCGTCAATTCAAGAAAATTTAGGGGGAAGGGGAAAACGTATTTTTCAATATCTATGGAGGGCAAATTTGTCATTTTGTCATTGACAGCTATCCCTCCCTAGAACTCCAATTTGCACTAGATGTTAAAGATAACTTTTCGTTTGTTGGAATTTTTCTATTGGATGTTTACTGGTTGATGGTTGAAAAAGCTGGAAATAAACAGAAATTCCCAAATATCGTTTTCGATATCGATATTTACGTTTCGATTTTCCATATTGATTTTTGGTCATATATATATAGAAACATCAATTTTGGTATTTAATATTACCCTACTTTAAGCTTTATAATTTAATTCTTAGAACAAAAAGCTATTATCTATCCGTGTCAAATCGCTAATAAGGCGTTTATGTTTTCTGGAAATTGAAAGTAAGGTAGTGGACTTATTAGATTATAGTAGTCTATTGTAAGAAGATAATTAGAGTATAGTAATCGAAGAAAGTTAATGTTGAAGCTAATTTATGATTTATGATTTTTTGTGATTATTGATGAAATTTTTTTTTAAAGATAAGATAGAACTTGCTTGCGATATGAGGGTTTGTGAAATGCCCCCCTTCCATCACGGAATCGGATGAACCCCTTCCCCCCTTAGACAAGATGCTGCCTACGCCCATAGACGTTAGGTGATGAGAAATTCAATCAAATGGACAGATTCACTTACCTGGGTATTATTAACAGATAGCGGACGCAGTGAAAATAAAAACAAAAATTAGAATTAATTAGAATTGCAATTAATTAATTAATTTTAATTAAAAATTTTAATTTTTAATTTAATTTTGATTAAAAATTAATCTAATTGAAAATTAGTTAGAAAATTAGAATTGCAAACTAAGGTCATAACAGTGATCAAGCAGGACTGAGCTGTGGGTGCTTCAAAAGACTGAGGAAGATTTGTTAATACCTTCCTAGGGAATCGTCTAAGGATAGTTTTAAGTACTCGTTTGACCTACCGAACTAGCTCTCCGAAAAATATGATTTGATCCCGCTTTCTAGGGCTATAATGGAAGATAGGCAAACCTGGCTAGGCCTTGTTTTACGGATGAAGGATAACAGATTGCCAAAGATTATGTTATTTCCAACCGTCTAGGTTTAAGCGGAAAGCAGGTCGTTCGCAGTTGGGGTGGAAAGATGTCGTAAAGAAATTGAGGGCTATGGAAACTTCTTAGGATGGTGTAAAGAGGGAGGCAATACATCCTCCCTAAAGAGGAGGCAATGTTTGGAAAATATCGCTGATTTAAGACGTTGGAGATTATTCAAATATGCTGCTATCTCTACTAACAACTCTTCATAATGCATGAAGTGAATAGAGCTGCGCAAGCTTTTTCCACCCCAATCTGTGGAAAAGTAATCGAAGAAAGTATAGTAATCGAAGAAAGTTAATGTTGAAGCTAATTTATGATTTATGATTTTTTGTGATTATTGATGAAATTTTTTTTTAAAGGTAAGATAGAACTTGCTTGCGATATGAGGGTTTATGAAATGCCCCCTTCCATCACGGAATCGGATGAACCCCTTCCCCCCTTAGACAAGATGCTGCCTACGCCCATAGACGTTAGGTGATGAGAAAATCAATCAAATGGACAGATTCACTTACCTGGGTATTATTAACAGATAGCGGACGCAGTGAAAATGAAAACAAAAATTAGAATTAATTAGAATTGCAATTAATTAATTAATTTTAATTAAAAATTTTTATTTTTAATTTAATTTTGATTAAAAATTAATCTATGAAAATTAATTAGAAAATTAGAATTGCAAACTAAGGTCATAACAGTGATCAAGCAGGAATGAGCTGTGGGTGCTTCAAAAGACTGAGGAAGATTTGTTAATACCTTCCTAGGGAATCGTCTAAGGATAGTTTTAAGTACTCGTTTGACCTACCGAACTACCTCTCCGAAAAATGTGATTCGATCCCGCTTTCTAGGGCTATAATGGAAGATAGGCAAACCTGGCTAGGCCTTGTTTTACGGATGAAGGATAACAGATTGCCAAAGATTATGTTATTTCCAACCGTCTAGGTTTAAGCGGAAAGCAGGTCGTCCGCAGTTGGGGTGGGAAGATGTCGTAAAGAAATTGTGGGCTATGGAAACTTCTTGGGATGGTGTAAAGAGGGAGACAATACATCCTCCTTAAAGAGGAGGCAATGTTTGGAAAATATGGCTAATTTAAGACGTTGGAGATTATTCAAATATGCTGCTATCTCTACTAACAACTCTTCATAATGCATGAGGTGAATAGAGCTGCCCAACCTTTTTACACCCCAGTCTGTTTAAAGCTTTACTCTTTATCCGTTCTTATGAGGCTTCCACAGCCTCTAAATTTGTTCTTATGACCACTTACTCCCCCTTTTCGAGGGCGCCATCGTTTTCTTTCAAACATACTAAAAAAACGAATAAGTAGCTTACGGCACGAGCCGAAAAAAGACAATGTTTATAGAATTTGCGTGTCAGAAAATTGATATTATAACGGGAATCACTGTCGTTACGCTTCACGCTATCCTTTCTTGAGGTTTTTTTTATCGCCTATCTTATTGGTAATGATCATAAATTATACCCTTAATCCTCTCAAAATTGTTATTTTGATAATGATTATTTCAAAATTATTATTATCTTAAAAAAACACATTATACCTTAGTGTAAGGGCGTAGCCAAGATTGTCGTTCGGGTGGGTGGGGAGAGGGTGCCAAAAAAACTTTACAAAACGCGTACAAAATTTGTTGGTACGCATTTTTGTTACTTTTTTACGAGCCGAACAAAAATATGGGGGTGTCAAATTCGGTAACCCCCTCTCCCCTGAACACGGCCTTGTCCTAATGGGATTATTCTAGAGCAGGGGTTCTCAACTTTTTTGCAATAGAGCCTTTTTACGCTATTTGTAATTTAATTGAGCTCTTATTTAAATTGACGCTATTTTTAAGAAGACAAATATTATATTTGAAACACTACTACTATCAATTGGAATATCAAATACTAACTATATAATCCACATAGCAATACAAATATGAATGTATTTGCAGGTATGATCTGTAGCGATTTTCCAGTTCATAACTAAATGTTAGTTTTTATCAACTTCAAGTACCGTCAAGCTTCAAGTGCCGTCTTGATTGGTGTAATAACGGTCATAAAGTCTATAACTTAGGAAGATCCAAAGTAAGAACAGTTTCCCCGTGTCTTAATATATGTATAAGATGATTATGAGGGACCAAGCCTTCCTTATTTTCTGACCCATTATCAACCCATTTTAATAACTCATTTTTATAGGATATTTGTACCCTTAATCCCAACCCATTTTAACATTCCATTTTTATGGGATATTTATCCCATTGGTCTCAATCTCAGCCCATTTTTATCAACCCGTTTTAATATTCGATTTTTATTTTATATTTATCCCCTTAATCCCAACTCCAACTTTTATCAACCTATTCTAATATTCCATTTGTATGGGATATTTATCCTCTTAATCCAACCCTCACCTATTTTTATCAAACCATTTTAATTTCCAAACTTTTTCGAGTTAAAAAGAATACTGTATGGACTAATTCACCAAAATAGCCAAAAAAAATACGCAAAAACATTGCTCCTAATACACTATGCGAAATAAGTGTCAGAACTGATTCAAAAAGGGAGAAATCACAAAATTGTGTGTGGAACTCATTTTTTTGGGGGTGAGGCATCCTAGTGTCAAGGTGCCAAGTAAAGAGTGATCCACATCCCATGGTAAACCGAACCGTCAAATTGAGGCCATGGGGAATGTAAAAAGTTAAACTTATTCCACTTTTTATGCCCATTTCATGCATGAAACTTTCATGAAAAATTTGATTACTCACAAAAAGACAATTAGGTGAAATATCCTTTTTGATTTAACAAAATGGGGGGGGGGGGTGTGTGTGTAGGAAACGAACGATTAATCAGACCTGCACGAAATAAGACGCTATGAAAAAAGTAAACATTAAGAGTTCCAATAGTGCATATATTTAGTTAAATCTTTAATTATCGGTGGTTTTCTCAAAATGGAGTAAAAAATTCCTAAGAGTAAATTTTTATTCCACGATTTTCTAACCTCAGGCTCAGGGCCTTAGGTTGCTCTAGACTCTGAATCCGAAAATCATCTCTGACTTCGTTGTATCCATTGTATTTTTAGTGTAAAGAAAACTTAACCCAAGTTTTATTTAGGACCAAACGAATGGGTAATTATAAACAGATTTCGTTATGGATGGTCAGACTGTCGAATGACCACACTGTTTACTAGTCGACTAACTGTGTCCTAACCAAATTTTTAAGGTCCTTGTTCAATGTTTTGAACGTCTAATATTCTCAAGTTCAAAGCCTTGAAATGCTGCAATTATGATTGAAAAGCCTAATCAAGCCATTAAAATGTGGTTAATGTGCTTGCTTTAATAGTAAGAGGAAAAAAAGAATTAAAAATGAAAAAGATATAAATCAAAACTAATTAGCCACCTAGAAAGGGTTTTGAACAGTTTTGGATATTTTTTGACGCTTTATTAATACTGGAGAAAGAAAAATCCGTTGATTTATTAAAGATAGGGCTAAGCTTAAATAATTATGCTGCTTTTTAATTTCCGTAGGATCTAAGTTCTAAGTAATATACAATTTCTATGAGTATGATCAAGATGTCTGACTTCTAAAGGATAAAGGCCTTCGATAAAAATGGCTTTAATACTATGGAAAGGTATTCATATACATCACCTATTGTACATAGAAGAATTTGTCCAATATTATGCTACCTCCATAAAAGAAGAGTCACCATGGACTGCATCACCCACGTCATTTACTACCATGGCTCTGAGGGCCCCAGAGTTCAATAACATTAATTTATTTCCAGTCCTTCAATGATTTGCCTTCAGAATCTGGAATCACCCTGGGAAATATTCGTTTAGTTTTCCACGGTTCTCAGCCAGTCGGCTTATCATCTAATTCCAGTGTCGCAGTTCACTTTTTCCTCACGTATATTCTGTCTTCTGGCATTTGAATCTCGAAAGAAATAACTTAAATGTGTTAGTACCAGAACAAGCTGAGGACAACATGATCATCAATTTATTTTGGGGAGGTATTCTTAGGGGAATTAAGAAAAACGTTCAAAAATTTATAAATTATTAGAAACAGAGAAAGTTAGCTACGTAAAACATATCAAGCTTGAAGACCGATTGATTATAAATAAATGCTGTAAAATGATCTCAAAGCTCCAGATTTGTGCTATCTTTTTGGTAAATTTTCAGATTAATGGAATATTTAGATAGCTAAGAAACAGATATAGCTTTAAAATCATGATTTCATCTTAAATCCAAATATAACATTTGCGTTGCAAATTTACTTTACCAACCCCCGCCCTCCCCCTAATAGTTATGTGTTATATCTTATTCTTCTTCAGCGTTAAAATCAGTTAAATAAAAACAAAAACAAGTTTTTTCAACTTAAACTAAGGAGCAACATTAAAACTCAAAACGAAAAGAAATTATTACGTATATGAGGGGGTCCGCCTTCTTGTCAATACGTTGCTCTTTACGCTAAAGTTCAAATTTTGTTTCAATTCTTTAAGAATGACCCCTGAATCACAAAGGCCGTTTAATTAGAATAAATAGCTCTTTTGAAAATACTAAAAATACTTTAACGTAAAGATCGAGGCATTGATGAGGGGGCGAACCCCCTCATATATACAATAATTTCTGCTCATTTTAAGTTTTAATGTTTCTCCTTACTTTCAGTTGAAAATTTTTTTTTTAAATTTAATCTCTAATCTTTTTTTAAATATTGCTGGGAAAATCGACGCCCCCTTCATGGAAAATTCTCTTCCCCCATTAGAAATTCCTCCATGGAAAGATCCCACCACGTAACCAACTCTCCCCGAACTCCCCCCCCCCCCGAGCGTGGGAAGGGACCTAGTTGACTTCCAATGTTTTTGGTCATTTAAAAAGGGCGCTAGAACTTTTAATTTCCGTTTGAAGGAGCCCTCTCCCAAGATTCTAGGACCACTGGGTCGATTCGAGCACCCCCGGAGAAAAAAACAAACAAATAAACACGCATCCGTGATCTTTCTTGTGGCAAAAAATACAAAATTCCACATTTTTGCAGATAGGAGGTTGAAACTTTTACAGTAGGGCTCTGTGATACGCTAAATTTGATGGTGTGATTTCCATTAAGATTATGTGACTTTCAGGGGTGTTTTCCCCTTTTTCAACGATAAGGCAGATTTTCTTAGGCTCGTAATTTTCGATGGGTAAGACTTTCGATTGAAGATATTTATGTATTTGAAATTAGCATAAAAATCCAATTCTTTTGATGTATCTTTTGGTATCAAAATTCCGTTTTTTAGAGTTTCGGTTACTATTGAACTGGGTCGCTCCTTGCTTATAGATCATTACTACGAACTGTTTGATAATCAAACTGACCCTTGATATGAGCCTTGACCCTTGACTAGCCTTTTTTCATCACCGCTTGCTATTAATTGAGCTCTAACAACAAGTAGTGGCTACCGAATTCTAAATTATTTACTGAATTACTCGGTGCTTTTGCTGAATGCAGTGATTATTCGCTGCTGAAATGCTGAATAATTGCTGAATGCTGAATATTCAGCTGTGATTGCTGAATATTCAGCTGTGATTGCTGAATATTATATAGATAGTGATCGATACTCTGTTAGTATTATGATATATTTTCGCTTATCCTATTATTTTATTTGCTAAGTTCATTTTTTTCGCTAATCTAGAAATTGATTTGGTAAAATTTCTGCATTTACAGATTTTGGCAGTTTGAGATTTCAGGTATTTGTCATGTCAGTATTTTAATCTTCGTTTTATCTTATTGCATTAATTTAATTATTTTCACAAGTAAAACTACGGTGCTTTGTGATTTTACTAAATAGCCAAATATATTGCAGGGGGCATCCCCCACCCACAATCCATGTGCCTCTTTATCTATCGCCCCGATTAAGATGGCATGGATCTGATAGTTTAAGTAAAAGTGGCTCGATCAGAGATGGTTAATAATATATAGTATTATGGCTCATCTCCTTTACAAGGTTAAATAATCTTGTGTTGTTAACTAAAAGAGTAATAGTAAGAAAACAGGGTAGGCTACATTAGTAAGAAAGCAAACACAGTAGGCTTTCAGGAAAAGAGTCACATGAATGAATGCAAAAGTACATTGTACTTTTTATGGTAATATATACGTGGTTGCTTGAAAACCGTCCCCTCAGAACTGGAATACCAACAATAATTTTATTTTGAATCAAGCGTTTATGTGCCTTTTCTGTCGAATTTTTGCGATTCAAAACAAAAAAAAGCCAAGAAACACTAGACTTTTTCAAAAAATTACTCAAAATCACTTGCCAAATAAAATCACTAGGTAAAAAAAATCACTAAAAATAGTGAAAATCACTAGAACTGGCAACCCTGGATGGATTATGCCTTCTGTATGTGACCGATTAAACTGCAGCCACGCATTGCCTCACTTAAAACCCTGCATCCGGAAACCTCAAAGTGCTTCAATATCCTTTCTGACTATGTTATGCCAAGATTTTAACTGACCACCTCGTTTTTTCTTCCATGAAGAAGGGGGTCCATGAAAAAGGGTACTCTCTAACTCAATCTATGTGTATTTAAAGTAAAAATCATGTTTTTACCGGTCTTTAATTGGTGCTTTACATTATGGTTGTTTTTCCATGACTTTGTTTTACAGCCTGAGCATTGAGAGACCATTTTGTCTTTTTTTTTCTGAACTAAAGACCTTATGTCACTAGACTTCAAATGTGAGGGAAATCAAACTAGGAAAGTCTTCGAGAGTTCGATATTCTCCGTATATGGCAAGAACAAAACCTTAGAGGTAAGAAGACAGCCTCAAACCGCAGTATTTTTAGGACCCAATGTGTGTGGACATGGCTGAAATATTGAATCCTATAGTTATGGTAAAACTTATAATAGATAGGATTTCGCTTGTTGTCACCCGCTAGACGTATTAGTACGTTCGACTTGAAATCCTTTGTCAGTGGGGACAAGGGTTCGAGTCATGGTTTCAGATGTTATTTGGTTTGGAATGGAGTTTAGTGGCGTGAGCCCCCGTGGATATTGCTAAAAATAATGTTATTCAATATCTAATAATGTAAGGTAATGTACTTTTAGCGGGATGTCACCTTTTCATAGACGCTTCTTCGTCAGTTTTTTCTTAGAGAAAGGCTCAATTTTCAGCAGTTTCAGAGGTACCAGTGGGTGGTTTACTGGTGACATCTACGTAGGGGCAGTTAAATCTTAGATAGAAGTTCTGTTTGTATTTCAATTTTGAATTTCTAAAATATACAGATTGGCCTCTACACTAGGATACACTTATTTGGTTTTAGTATATTCTAAGTTAAACTATCGTTATTTGAAATAAAAATCATATTGGTGGTAGGTAATAGTAAGGTGATAAGTGGTAGGCGCCTGAAGGTAGAACCTGAACTTACCTTTAATCATCCATAAATAAAAGTGGTTTGTGATTTGAAGTCTTTTATTTTAGGTAGCTATCATCAAGTCGAGCTTTCTCTCTCGTAGAATATCATGTGGCGGAGCGCTCATTAATAGACGGTGGATTATCACAGCAGCACATTGTGTTCACAAGTAAGATATTCCATCTTTTTAGTCTCTACCTAAAAATGTTGTGCTTAAATACGATGTTGCAGCCAGAATTTATGTGTAATTAGATAGTATTGTTTTGTTATTGTTTATAGTATATGTCATTTTAAGATTGTTACTGCAGCACATTGTGTTCACAAGTAGAATATTTCACCTTTTTCGTCTCTACCTAAAAATGCTGTGCTTAAATACGATGGTGCAGCCAGAATTTTATATGTAATTAGACAGTATTGTTTTTTATTGTTTATAGCATATATTATTACAAGATTGTTAGTGCAGCACATTGTGTTCACAAGTACTATATTCCACTTATTTGTCTGTAACTAAAAATGTTGTGTTTCAATATGATCGTGCAGCCAAAATTTACATGTAATTAGATAGTATTGTTTTTGTCATTGTTTATAGTATATGTTATAGTTAGATTGTTACTGAAGCACATTGTATTCACAAGTAAGACATTCCACCTTTTTAGTCTCAACCTAAAATATAGTGCTTAAACACAAAAATTAAAGAGCTTGAGTAATTTGCCTAATTTAAAAAAAGGGCGATATCCTCAAAATATGTACGATCTTGACGAAAATTGCAGCCTCATAATCAACATATACAGGAACCCTATATTGAAAATTCTAAGCCACTATATGCAAACGTGTGAAATTTCGTATTATTTCGAGAAATTTAATAAGGGGTGCACGTTTATTTTGGTTGGCTCTTTGTTTTACTTTTCCCCTGGAGATGATTATAGTAAAGTGGTATTCGGCGAATGAAAGTTCTAGTGCCCTTTTTGGGTAACAAAGGAGAGCATGCCGTAAACAAGTACCAGGTTTTGTTTTTTCGAGCCTCAAACCAAATTTTTTTATTTAAGCAGGACTAAAATGCTTTCGAGTTAAAATTTTGATATCGTCAATCGGCCGCCAAAATTTATATGTGATTAGATGGTAAAATTTAATCGGGATTCTAAAAAAAATATTATCTTCTACTTGAAAAGTCAAAAGCAATCTTTATTTAGTTTTTAACCACTTACTAACCAGCTGCTTGTCAGATACCAGCTCTAAATGTCGAGTTTAAACAAAGTCAAAACAAAGTAAAGATAGAAGTTGTACGATTAAACTAAAATAAATAATACATAAAAACGGTCATTTTCTAAGTTTTTTTTTCGATTGTTTCGAAATTATGAAGTTTTTAGGCCAGAATTTTTGCCAGTGGTATCACTGGCGAACCCTGAAAATCACCCACATTTTCCTTTTTTTAATTTGACGCCGCTAGAACCGAACACTCCTTAACTGCATATGAAAGTCTTTTTCATTCAGTTTTTCAGTTTTTAAGTCCCAAATTTTTATTTTTTATGACATGTATGGTTTCTCACGTAAGCAATTCCAAAAAACATTTTCCATATTCATTGTCCTTGGTACGTTAACTTTTTTTTTTTTTTTTTTTTTACCTTTCTCTGATAAGCGAGGGCCTGCGAACTGTTCAAGACAATCCTAGTGAATTGTTTAATAAATTAATTTTTCAATAAATTAATCAATTAAGTAATTGTATTTATTAAAAAATCAATAAAATTAATGAATTAGGTTTGAACCTCAAACCTAACCTGTGTCGATAATTATTCTGTGAAACCTTACTAGTTTACACATTTATAAACTCTTAGACATTTCGTCTAAAGATGAAATGACAAAACACATTTTTGTTTTTTAGCTGTTAAATTTTAACTTAGTGGTTAAGTTAGGAAGTGAGTTTAGTAGCTGGTTTGGTGTTGAATCAGGAGTTAAGCAGGGTTGCATTCTATCTCCGTTTAAACTCTGAACTTTGACTTTATTGAAGATCAACACACCAATAAAACACAACTCCAGGGACTGATCAATGATCCCTAGGGCCTAAATTTAGCCCCTGGAGAACTCGAGTATTCATATAAATATTATCACTGATTATTAACAAAGCAAAAAAGTGTTAAACTTTGAAGAAAAAAAAAACTGAAAAAAGGCACTTTGCATTATTTAAAAAATAGAGAATCCTCCTAAACATTATTCATTATTTATATGGTTTGTTTCGAAAGATCTATCCTTAAAGAGCACGACAAAGATTGGGAGAGCATGGAATCAAATATGAAAATAAAACTCTCCTAGATTTAGATTATGCACATTATTTGACTATGACTACCTGGCTGTGACTATGACTATGACTAATTTAAAAGACTACCAAAATGTGACTATGACTATGACTATTTTAAATGACTACCAAAATTTGACTATGACTATGACTATGACTATTTTAAATGACTACCCAAAGAATTTGACCATCTGAACAACACGACTTCCTGGAAAGACTACGGGTATAAACAGCAGGTTTTTACAATTCACTGCTGCAATATCTAAAGGTCATATGTAACATTTTCACCCTTGTGAGATGATTGCCAAAAATCATTGGATAAACAACTCAAGCAGGATCAAATCAAAGGTAGGGTAAGCTGCTCAATAGTAGGATTAGCAGGGCAAAGTAAATTAGAAGGACCATAAGTGAGATTGTAATATCTCATAAATTTCCCTGCTGACCCTTACTTTGAGAACAGCTTAGCCGACGGTGTTTGAGAATTATCTCACATGAAAATATCATATACGACGTTTAGACATTACAGCACCAAATTGTAAAAATGTTTTATCCATAGTCTTGCTCAGGGCTCGTGGTGCTTAGAGCGGCAAATTCACGCTGGATAAGCTTTTGAGTGAAATTCTTTAAGTATAGGTCAAGGGTATACCAAGGGGGGGGGGCTAAAGGCATTTGAATTCTTCCCAAAATTTTTGTTCGACTCGTGAAAACGTAACAAAAATGCATATAATTTTTTTTGTGCCTTTATTCTATTATAGTTAGAAACTATTGGATCCCTATAGACTTTCGTGATACCGAATTTAAAAAGGGATTGTAAAAAAAACAATAGTTTGGTTTTTATTCTTGAATCCGTTTTGATATTAGACCTTGTAAGTCAACTAAGTTCATTAAATACCCTTAATAATAAAAATGAACAGAAGAAATGGTACAATCTAAGATTTAGGGAAAGTCAATTTAAGTTGAATTTCCGGCAATTCAGA
Organism: Artemia sp. Kazakhstan ARC1039; assembly: GCA_029168905.1. Lineage (NCBI taxonomy): Eukaryota > Metazoa > Arthropoda > Branchiopoda > Anostraca > Artemiidae > Artemia > Artemia sp. Kazakhstan ARC1039. The sequence continues at coordinate 37,129 of JAQQPU010005570.1, forward strand.
AGACAATACGTTACAAACTATCATTTTTAGAGGAGAAAAAAAAAATAATCAAAACTGAAATTTTTTTATTTTTATTTTTGATTGCTACTAATGAACAGCTGTATGTTAAAGAAATATTTTAAGCCCACCTTTAAGATAAAGAAGCAAAAGTTTTACAATAGAAGCTCTAAATTCCAAGAAGAAGATACAATCTCCAAAATGAGAATAGCGTTGAAAAAGGAGATATAACATATTTTGGGGTCAATACTAACCTGTGATTACCATAAAAACCAATAAGATATGGAGAAGAAAATCCAATCTTCAGTATGAACAAAGCCCCTAAATCCTCCCTGATAAACATCTAAACAACCTCCTTTATTTCACTTTTAGACGTAACTTTTATTGATTTTTTTTATCTTATTCTGTACCCCATTACACATTCAACGTTTCAACATAATCCTATGTTCCCATTTCAGTGTTCATATCAGTGTTTATCCTGGTTCCATTTCAACATGCATATCTGTTTACTCTGTGTAATTTATTTAATATAATAACTTCTTTTATTTCCCTTTAGTTGCAACTTTTTAAATGTTCCTTTTATACTTTTTTCAGTACCCCGAGCAGTAGCCTTCGTGTAAGACTTGGTGAGTACAATATAAAAAGCTCTGGCCCATACCCCAGTGAAGACTTTGACATTGACCGAAAAGAAGTAAGTATAAGTTCAACCAAATTAGTCGTATGATAGAGAAATGGTGAATTTTGTTTCTAAATGGTGCTAGATGGGTAACATTATTTAAGTATGATTTGTGATTTTTCTCTGTGTTTCCAGCTTTTACTACGAATAATTTTTCATCACAGAATATTCAGTATCATCAATGGTTCGACCCTACTCTCTAGTAAGGAAATGAAAGAAAGTTTAAGGTGGCTAGGCACTTTTTTTTAGGATGAAAGATGACCAATTACATTTCTTTCTGTTATGAAAGAAAGTTTAAGGTGGCTAGGCACTTTTTTTTTAGGATGAAAGATGACCAATAACATCTAGAGCCAAACAAAAAGTAAGTCCTCTCGAGGTGGGAAAGAAATTATTTGCAAAATTTTAGTTTATTTACAAAATTACCAAGGTATTCAAATAATAATACTGATGCTGAAAAGTGGTATTTTGGCAGACGTTCAAATTTTTACTCAAGTCCCTTCATTTACTAATTTAGAAATTTATTACTGAATCAATTCTTTTCATTTGAAAATGGGAGAATTCCAGGGATTTACATATTATATAATTTATCATAATATAAATACAATACTATGAATAATAAGTCAATTAAATTGACTAAAGTATAGGCTCTAATATATAGACAGGAGGTGCTTTTTCATATTTGTACCGTTTCATGGTATACTAAAGGAAGGAAAGTAGTGACTATAACAGTTTGAGGGTAACTAGGTTTTTTTTTCATTACAATAAGGGGTATTGAGAGTGGCATTTGAATTTGTGAATGACATTTGAAGAGTGGCAGTATAGATAGTGGCATTTGAATTCGAATTCAGAATTTGAATTAAGGTTTAAGGGTAACTAGGTTTTTCTTCATCATAATAAGTGGCATTAAAAGTGGTATTTGAATTTATGAATGCCATTTGAAGAGTGGCAATATTAAGAGTGGCATTTGAATTTAGAACTAATATATCTTTTATTCTAGGATTTGCCTTTCAAAGAAGCTCTTGGAACTCATTTTATGAGCAACAGCGGTCTTTTAAGTAAACCAAATAGATCTCTAAACCAATAGATTTCTTAAGTATTTATTCGAATAAATACTTGTGTATTCGTATTTATTTGAATAAATGCTTATTTATTCGTGTTTATTTGAAGAAATACCTAAGGAAAACAGGATGATACCTAGTACTACCTGTTGGACTTATATGGACTTGACTTGGATCTACTACGAGGATTTAACCGATGCACTGACGACCAGCGTTGCCAACGCTAAATTGTTGAAATAGGCTGTACCAGTTTTCCGACTAAAATTGTACCATAATAGATTAATTTGTAGCATCTGAACAGCAGGTTAAAAATTTGCTGTTACAAAAAATAAACTTTTTGGTAAGCTAAAAGTTGAACATATATCTGATTCATAAAGGAGCAATTAAAACTATAATGTGCCTAGAAATTTGTATTTTACCGAAAAATTTAAATATTTAGCCAATTATACCAGAACCTGTAAATTGTACCAAAAACGGTATCGCTGTACCGCGTTGGAAACGCTTCTGACGACGGCTATTAACTCTCAAGCCCTCTGACCTTATCTCAATAACTATAATTATATCGTAATTTTTTGAACCTAGATGTTTAGCTCTCACTTCTCTGAAAAAGAAAAAAAAATACTAAATCTGGAAGCTTAAGAGTTAACAAAAAAAAACTCAGAAAAAAACGAGGATACTCATCGCCCGTTTGACTTACATGTAATAGACTTGATGTACTTACAAGATATCACCGATATGAAGCATTGGCGACCATCATTGGAACTTAAACTTACGGCCCTATGCCGCTGTTTATAATCTATCTGTAGGAAAACTCGCTAACAACAGAAGTTGATTAAGGCCATTGATCGATATCATGGGCCGTAGAAGTCCTACATCATCATTTTTGGTCACCAAAACGTTAAAATCTTATTTCTCTAATAAAATAAAACGGGAGAAATATAAATCAAGAAGCTTATTAGTTTACAAATAAAAAAAAAAACAAAGAAAAATATGTTTATGCCCAGTATTGCCAACTGGACTTGCGTGTTATTGAATTAGATCTGCTCATAAGGTTTCACCGATGTGAAGCATTGACGACCATCATTGACTCTTAAACTTACGGCCCTATGTCGCTGCTTATAATCTATTTGTAGGAAAACTCGCTAACTACAAAAGTTTATTAAGGCCACTGATCGATATCATTGGCCGTAGAAATCCTACATCATCATTTTTGGTCACCAAAATTTTAAAATCTTATTTCTCTAATAGAGTAAAACGGGAAAAATTAAAAGCAAGAAGCTTATTAGTTTACAAATAAAAAAAAAAAATATGTTTATGCCCAGTATTGCCAACTGGACTTGCGTGTTATTGAATTAGATCTGCTCACAAGGTTTCACCGATGTGAAGCATTGACGACCATCATTGAGTTTTAAACTTATGGCCCTATGTCGCTGTTTATAATCTATTTGTAGGAAAACTCGCTAACTACAGAAGTTTATTAAGGCCACTGATCGATATCATGGGCCGTAGAAATCCTACATCATCATTTTTGTTCACCAAAATGTTAAAATCTTATTTCTCTTACAAAATAAAAAGGGGAAAAATTTAAATCAAGAACCTTATTAGTTTACAAACAAAAAAACTAAGAAAAATATGGTTATGTCCAGTATTGTCAACTGGACTTACGTGTTATTGACTTAGATTTGCTCACAAGGTTTCGCCGATTTGAAGCATTGACGATCATCATTGACTCTTAAGCTTACGACCGCATGTAGCTTTAATAGTTCATTCTAGGAAAAGTGGCTCACTGTAAAACTTGATTAAGGCCACTGGCCTATATCGTGGCTCCTACAGATTCCATAGCACCATTTTCGGACACTAAGATATTAAAATCTCATTTTTCTGATAAAGCATTCAGCCTAAAAACTTGTTGTTTTACCGAGACTTAAAAAAAAATATGATTGTCCTTACTGCCCTTTGGATTTACGTACTGCCCATTAGATTTATATGTACTTGACCGAGACCTACTTACAAGATTTTAGACGACCATCATCGACGTCTTAAGGAAGCCTTAGGACAATAATTAACTCCTAGAAAAAATGGCTAAGCTAATTAAGCGGATTAAGTAATCTAACTTACAAAACTGATTAAGGCCAATCGATTAAAAATTATCTAAAATCAAGTACATACTGCCGCCTGTTGCCGCGTTTGCTCCTACACACATGCGCATATGCATAATTCTGAGACAGCCAATTGACTTAAGACTATCGAAAACAAAAGCATGATAGAGTTGCTTGGATGGATTAACCATCTCTTATAGACAGCCATAAAATAAATCTTTAATAGCCTACATTGCATGCAAATGCTTGCAAAATAAATAGCTCACAAACGGAGAAGAGGATGGTCGAATGCATTAGGCTTAGAGAATTTTTTGGCTGGTAGCCAAAGCATTAAACCTAAATAGGGTGGGATAAAGAAGAAGTATTCCCCAGTTTCTAAATCTCAGGTGACTTATGTCAACAAAAAGATTATTATAGAAGAAGTAATAGTTTTCAAGCGTTACGTGACTTGTGCGAACCTAGTTAATAGCAACCGAAACTCTAAAAAACGGAAATTTCAAGACAATGAATAAAAAGAATCTTCTTTTTATGTCCAATCCAAATAAATAAAATTATTAAGTTTGGAGATGTCAATCAAAAGTATTAGCATGAACAATGCCGAATTATATGAATTACACATAGTGTGGAAAGTTATGAAAAATAAACCATCAAATTCATCAGGTTTGAGGAGTGCAGAGTGGAGGCTTCCGCCTTCTATCAACGAAGTACCGAATTTTGCATTTTCCCTAAGGAAAATAGTCACAAATGCTTATTTATTTGTTTATTTTACGTTTTTCGACCAAGGGTTTCAAGCATGTTAGGGGAAGATTTAGTTAAAATTTTTATCTATAACACTTTTTTATGTAAAAAAAAAGATATCCAACCGGTCGTTTTTTCAAGCATCTTCTTGCTTTAGTGCGACTTGTTGTCACATTGAGTTGTTTTTTTTTTGTTAATAAAAATATATGAACCTGAACCTAGTAAAAGAGATTGGGCCACAACAAAATGTTGTTTCTGGAGACATTGTGCAATTTGGCCCTTCAATTTAGCTAATTGATATCAGTTGAAAATTTCCTGGGAAAGTTAATCGATCCAAAACTATCAAAAAGTATAAACTACTCTATGGCTGTAAATTTTTCCTACACGCAGGTACACTCCCTACTAAAACTGTTACAATAGAGTCTTATGTCTATTGAATAGACAATTCTTCGTAAGCGTCATTTGACTTAGGTGCCTAATTTAAGACCTCATTCATTTATGTGCTATATTATGCACTTAATCTACTACTTGGAGGATTGCTATAGGACGGGGGTGAAGACGACAACAAGCAGAATTTTAAAGCCAAAATTTGTGAATTTTCGGTGAAAGGTCATGTCCACGTGTAAGAGAGATTTCCCATGGACCTCTCTTCGTTTGGAGGAATATATGTGAGGGATCGTTATCAGAAGTAACCAAAATCCTAAAACAATTCTTTGTTTTATGAAAGAGATTAGCAAGCTTAAATCTTAAAAAGTACACATTTCCTAAATTTTGAGGGGGTCTTGAAGATTCAATTAAATAGATCTTCTTATCTAGCCGTTAGGGGCTCAAAAATACGATTTCTACACATGTATAGACAAAATCCTTAGTTAATCTTCTGAGTTCGAACTAAATTAGCCCTACGGTACCCTGATCGGTGCTCCTTTGTGTCTAAACTCGTAGTAGCAGATTGCTAATTCTGGTGCCCTTTGAAAACCAATAAATAAAATAGATTACATAATAGTATCTCTCTCTGTATAAGGTAGCCCTTGATATTCTCTAACAAAAAACAAATTTTTAATTCTTATTACTTTACTTATTTGTTTCTTTGGGGGGGGGGGGGGGGGTAATGCGTCAAAGAGACTTACCCCTTGTTTTTTGTTTTATATACCCAAATGACTTCTACTTTCCTAGCGTAACGGTTTTACCGAGTAAGGATCCCATTGATGTCCTGTGTACATGGAGCTGGTGTCGTATTGTCCACATTTTGTCATTGATTCTCCTAAGCACGAAGGTAGTTATTGACACCCTCATTTTCAGATAATCTTAAATTTATTGGATACCAAAATTAGCCACCTGCTTTCCCGTCTTTAAACCAGAAGAGGCCCGACCACGGTGTTGAAAACACTGACACCGGATCTTCTCCTTCTTCTTCTTGGTCTTGCAATAGAGCCAGGTGTTTTCCACCTCACCTGGCATCTGACATTAATAATAATTTTTGGATACCAAAATTAGCCACCTGCTTCCTCATTTTTAAACCAAACAGGCCCGAGCAGAGTATTGAAACCACCGACACCGGATCTTCTTCTTCTTCTTGGTCTTGCAACAGAGCCAGGCGTTTTCCACCTTTTAGTGAATAACCTAGTCCACCGTATGCTCGTCTTTGTGTCCCAAGCCACTGTGCATTAGCGTGTTCTAGTTTCTTTATATGATTTCTTTCTTATAACTCCCGTGCTTAAATTGTGCTGTTTTTGCAAAAGAAGAAAAAACTGCAAGAAAAAAAAACGCCAAGCTTAAAGTAATCGGGTCAGCATTTTCGGTGTTTTACAAAATCTGCTCCTTTTTCAAAAGTCATTTTATGTTCTTCAGGAGCTCCAAACAAGTTTGGTTGGAGGAAGGGTTTGCGCATATTCGTCGATATCAGATGGTTTGGTGCTCCAATGAGTTGCTTGTACCGACAGTAACAGTATTACTAATAAGTTATTAATTTTTGCAGGTACATCCAAACTACAAGCCTGAAGACTTTCAAAATGATATAGCTCTGGTAAGATTATCTAGAGATGTCCAGTATCGGGAAAATATTTTGCCAGTATGTTTGCCTGAGAGAGAGTCAACCTATATTGGCCAAGTGGCAACTGTGAGTGGCTGGGGAAGGACAAGCTATGGTAAGACCTCTCTGTCCGGGCTATAATAAAGCAATGAAATTGTGTAGCATTACATCATTGTATCTAAGACAAAAAGGAGTGGAAGGAATACAGATTTTTAATTTTTCCCAACGGAATGAATTTTGGTCCCCTCCCTCTGCCCCTCATCCAATTTTTAAGCTAAAGTTTAGGGCAGGCGTTATCGAAATCAAAATAATCATTCCTTTAATGCAGCGTAATTTAAGGTTTCCCCACCCTTTACGGTAAAGTTTGAACATATTGTAGACACTAAATATTATTATCAGTATCATGATCAAACTTCAGCTTGGAAAGTGGTGAGGAGGTTTAAGCGGGTTGCGGCCTCCCTCTTGTATTTTATTATTTCTGTTCTTTCTAAGATTGAACGCCACTCTTTACTTCTTTTAAAGAAATTCGTTTTTTTACATTTAAGAACTGTATGATTTTAATATCATGTTCAGAGCAATGATTATCACAAATTCTTTTCAGACTCGACCAATTCCGCGTTACTCTCTTAATACGGATCGCGCTGCCATAGTGAACATACTGTATAATTTTTTTGCCGTTTCTTATTAAAATCAATTGATTACCTTGAATATTTTTTAAGACTGGCACGTTAAATGGCAACCTTGGAATTTTGGCGCGATGCCATATTTCTCATATTGGGCTTCAGGGTGAAATATAGCGCAGTTCCCAATTGCCCTACGATCACTTTCGCCTCCTAAAAATGACAATAGAACTTGCCATTCCAGTTCGCATGAGATTCCCAAAATTCCAAAATTCCACCACCGCTGATTCGATACTATCACACCATGAGAAAAAACGCACTCTTGACGCAAAAATACGATATTTTGTGTTTTGTAGTTAGTTATATGTTTATTATGTAAATATAAATGTTTTTACTTTTTTAACTTTGCCCCCAGGGCATAACTTACAACCCTTGCCCTGAGGGCTGTGGGGGAGTGTCCTCCTCAAAAATATATTTTCTATCTGGAAATCCACAACACTGAACAAAATGGCTATTTATAAATTTTGATTGGATGTGTTTGGGGAAAAGGTAGGCGAGAGAGGGGGGCTAGTTGCCCTCAAATCACTTTCGACTATTAAAAAGGGCACTAGACCTTTGAATTTCAAATCGAATGAGCCCTTTTTTAAGTTTCTACGACAAAGATTTCAATAAAAAGTTATATGCCCCTCAGGGCATAACTTATAACCCTTGCCCAGAAGACTGTGGGGGGAGTATCCTGCTCAAAGGTATAATTTCCTGAACTTAAACTACGTGGAACAAAATGGCTATCTAAAAATTTTGATTGGATGTGTTTGGGGAAATGGTGGGCGTGGAAGGGGTGTTAGTTGCCTTCCAATTACTTTCGACTATTAAAAAGGGCACTAGCCATTTCAATTTCTAATCGAATGAGCCCTTTTTGAAGTTTCTACGACAACGCGTTCTATAAAAACTTTATATGCCCCCAGGGCATAACTTACAACCCTTGAACCCTCGAACAACCCTCGAACAACCTTACAACCCTCGAAGACCTAATTTACAGAACTTAAAACTACGTTGAATATAGTGGCTATCTCGAAATTTTGATTGGATGTGTTTGGGGAAAAGGTGGGCGTGAGAGGGGGGTTAGTTGCCCTCCAATCACTTTCGACTATTAAAAAGGGCACTAGCCCTTTGAATTTCCAATCGAATGAGCCTTTTTTGAAGTTTCTACGACAACGCCTTCTATAAAAACCTTATATGCCCCCAGGGCATAACTTACAACCCTTGCCCCCAGGGTTGTGGGGGAGTGTCCTCCTCACAAATATATTTTCTATCTGGAAATCAACTACGCTGAACAAAATGGCTATCTCAAAATTTTTGATTGGATGTGTTTGGGGGACTGATGGGGGGGGGGGGGGGGGGGTTGGTTGCCCTCCAATCACTTTCGGCTATTAAAAAGGGCACTAGCCCTTTGAATTTCCAATTGAATGAACCTTTTTTAAAGTTTCTACGACAACGCCTCTTTATAAAAAAAACCCTTATATGCCCCCAGGGCATAACTTAAAACCCTTGCCCCGAGGGTTGTAGGGCAGTGTCCTCCTCAAAAACATATTTTCTATCTGGAAATTAACTACGCTGAACAAAATGGCTATTTCAAAATTTTGATTGGATGTGTTTGGGGAAATGATGGGCGTGGGGGTGGGGGCTAGTTGCCCACCAATCACTTTCGACTATTAAAAAGGGCACTAGCCCTTTGAATTTCCAATCGAATGAGCCTTTTTGAAGTTTCTACAACAGCACCTTCTACAAAAACCTTATATGCCCCGAGGGCATAGCTTAAATCCCTTGCCCCGAAGGTGGTGGGGGAGTGTCCTCCTCAAAAAGATATTTTCTATCTGGAAATAAACTACGCTGAACAAAAATGGTTATCTCAAAATTTTGATTTGATGTGTTTTGGGGAATGATGGGCGTGGGGGGGGGGGGCTAGTTGCCCTCCAATCACTTTCGACTATTAAAAAGGGCACTAGCCACTCCAATTTCTAATCGAATGAGCCCTTTTCGAAGTTTCTACGACAACTCCTCGATACGAAGTGCCCGGGCATGGAGAAGAAAAAATAAATAACACATTGTGCCCCAGGGCGTAACTTAAAACCCTTGCCCTGAGGATTGTGGGGGAGTATCCTCCTCAAAAACATGTTTTCTATCTGGGAATCAACTACACTGAACAAAATGGCTATCTCAAAATTTTGATTGGATGTGTTTGGGGGAAT
>JAQQPU010005572.1:0-14916 GCA_029168905.1 Artemia sp. Kazakhstan ARC1039
ATTTTCAACATGAAGAGGAAGTGTGACATTACGTCGTTTTTCGCGCCCAAGCGGACCAGGGATGTTTCTGACAGTGGCATTAGCGGGACGTCTGCGGAGCATTCATCTACACCTGTGGATCTGAAGGGCACTGGAGCCATCGTTGAAGCTTCTGAATCACGCACACTGGAACCAACCACGACGCAACACGCACTTACACCAACCCAGTCTTTGTCGTTGTTTGCAAATGACATCGGTCGTTTTGTCAACAAATCATCCAGTCTCGATTCAAATTCTAAACTTCGTTTGCTGAAGAGCCCTTGGACTCCAGATGTTTCCTACATTTTTCCAGTATCCGAAAAACGGAAGCTGAAGTTTCAGTTAACTTGGCTCGCTCGTTTCAGTTGGTTGTCCTACTCTCCGTCTGAGGACGCTGCTTTTTGCAGATTTTGCGTTCTGTTCTCGTCAGAGACAGCTGGCAAAGGCTGCCACCAGTGCTTGGGGAATCTAGTCACCAAACCATTCAGGAACTGGAAGGATGCGATATAGTGATATGACGAGTGATATGAGTGATATGAGGATATGACGGTGCAGCAGCGATGAGTGGGCATCTTAGGGGTGTCCAGGCTGTTATACGTGAAAAGTATCCGAAGGCGCTTTACGTCCATTGTAGTGCGCACAGTCTCAACTTGGTCATCTCTTCTGTATGCTCTATTCTGGCGTTTAAGCATTTCTTCGGTGTCTTGTCACAAGTCTGCAGTTTTTACCATACTTCCCCACTCAGGACACAGAATTTAAAAGATAAGATCAACGAAATACTACCGGATTCGAGGAAACATACTTTAACCGGACTCTGCGAAACAAGATGGGTGGAGCGCCACGATTCAGTCGTGCGTTTTCTTGAGCTGTACCGACCAATCCTGCGATCCCTGGAAGCTCTTGAAGAGAACGGACATGCAGAAACTTCTGAAAAAGCGGCGCAGTTGCTGGACACGATGAACCAGTCGCAATTTGTTGTGTGTCTCCATGTGGTCAAAGAGCTTTTCTGCCTTACGCTTCCATTGTGCAAGACTCTTCAGTCAGTTGACTGTGATTTGGCAGCTGCGTGCAGGCACGTGGAAACTGTCCTTTCAAAAACAAAGGAAATGCGAGGAAATGCTGCTACTGCTTTCACGTCTATTTTCGACGAAGCTCAGCGTTTTGCCAGCGACTTAGGAGTGGAGATGACTCGTCCAAGGACGAGAGGTGGCCGGAGTATGCACGCAGATCATCCAGACCTTCTCAACCTTCTCAACCTCGCTCTTTATTCCTTTCCTGGACCACTTCACTTCCGAGCTGAAACAACGCTTCAGGCATGCGACGCTACCTTTTTTCCAAGTGTTTTTCTTCTTCTGACTGTTCTTGCGACGTTACCTGATAGCACTGCTACTCCGGAAAGAAGTTTCTCAACGCTCAGACGGCTCAAAACCTGGCTGAGAAATTCAACAGGAGAGGAACGATTCAGTGGCTTAGCCCTCCTTGCAGTCCATAGGGACGTTGACATCTGCCCTGACAAGGTCATCGACATTTTTGCAGGGAAGAAAAATCGTCGCCTGGATTTCGTTTTATAGACTATTCGCCCTTACTTTTAGCTAAAAAAAAACACTAAAAAATATATAGACTACTTCCAGCCTACTATTTGGCTTCTTTTTGCGCAAAAAATAGCTTATAGTATTTAACTGTATGTAAATACTTGTCTTGTTTTTGCGTTACTAAAAAAAAAATAAATGCCCCTTATAGATACGAAAGTGTGCCTAGTGGACGCGTTCTCGTTCGCAACGGGCGGACTGACGGTCTCGAGCTAACGTAATGTTGCTCGAGGATGTTAGACAAAGTCCACGGGAAAAAATCGGGTAACCCCCCCCCCCCCGAACAAAAATCCTGGATACGGCCCTGATACCAATAGATACATGAGAAGAATTAGATTTTAATGCTGATATCAAATATATATGTTTCATCAAGTTTAGTCCTACCCATCAAAATTTACCGGAGAAAATTTGTCTGATTTTCGAAAAAAGGGGGAAACACCCCTAAAAGTTATAGAACCTTAATGAAAATCCCACCATCAGATTCAGCATATCAGAGAACCCTACTGTAGAGGTTTCAAGATCCTATTTGCAAAAATGTGGAATTTTGTATTTTTTGCCAGAAGAAAGAACACGGATGCGTGTTTATTTGTTTTTTGTTGTTTTTTTCCCCAGGGGTGATCGTATCGACCCAGTGGTCTAGAATATTGTGGGAGGGCTCATTAAAAAGGAAATTAAAAGTTCTAGTGATCTTTTAAGTGACCAAACAAATGGAGGGCAACTAGGCCCCCTCCCACGCTCATATTTTTCCCAAAGTCACCTGATCAAACTTTTGGATGGTCAAAAATATATTGAATATGTCTTTTAGGATGACTTAATCCCCCAAAGTCCCCGGAGGGAGGGTTGAAAGCTATGAACTTTACACAATGTTTACATATAGTATTGGTTATTGGGAAGTATACAGACGTTTTCAGGGGGATTTTTTTCTGGTAGTAGGGGGTCGTTTTCAACTGAAAGTAAGGAGCAACATCAAAACTTAAAACGAACAGAAATTATTACGTATATGATTGGGTTCGCCCCTGTCATTTTTACAGAATTGGAACAGAAATTATTACGTTTATGATTGGGTTCACCCCTGTCATTTTTACAGAATTGGAACAAAATTCAACTTTAGCGTAAAGAGCGAGGTATTGACTAGGGGGCGAATCCCCTAATATACGTACTAAAAATATATGAACATAGAAGTTTGTTGCGTAAGTTAATTCATAAGTTACGTATATTTACTAATAAAAAACGTTCGTAAATAAAATTAAACAACCTTCGAGAAAGTCATTTAACCAAATAAAAGTAAAACTAATATGCAAATTTTGTTTTAATGTACGGTGAGCCAAAATCAAAACCTGCATGAATTCAAAACATTCAAAATTAAATATAAAAAAACAAGTCTTTTTTTTTAAATTGAAAGTAAAGAGCGACATTAAAACTTAAAACGAACAGAAATTATTCCGTATATGAAAGGGGCTGTCCCCTCCTCAACGCCTCGCTCTTTATGCTAAAGTTTGACTCAATCAGTCAGTGCGTTTTGGAGCTATTTATAAAATACAAATAATGTTGACTGACCTATGAAGAGGATGGGCCATCTAATTTTGCTAATAATGAGAAACTGAGAGGGTACAAAAGTACTGACTTTGGTGGAATTGCCTTGCTGCAATTTTGGTGAAGAAAATAAATTACCGTATGAACNATTGCCTTGCTGCAATTTTGGTGAAGAAAATAAATTACCGTATGAACTGGCTTCCCAAATGTTTATTATCTTCCAAAATCTTCGTCAATATTTCAAGTTTCAAAATTCCCTTAAATCTGTCTACTTAGTTTCGAAAGAGCATTCAGATAAAAACAAGTAATGTATGAAAGTAGAGAGACAGATGGGATATCTCCCGAATTCAATTGTCAAACCTGTCGTAAGAAGACTTTGTGATCTATAACACACGAAAACACAAGCCATTAGCGTATTATATTCTATTGCAACTATTCCACTTTTTTTAGGGGGTTATCTGTGCATATTTCGGTTTATTTCAAAAAAGTCAAATTTGTCAACCCTCTGAAAAGTAAAATCTCTAAATTTCTCAATAATATACTACTACTACTACAAACAACTCACCGCAGCAACCAAACCACCTGAGATCAACACAGCTACGCACACTCTTCCTCCATCCCAATCTTTTCACAGCCTCCCTCTTTACACCCTCCCAGTAAGTTTCCATTTCCTTTAAATCTTTCTTTATGACGTTCTCCCACTCCAGACGAGGACGAAGTGATTTCCGTTTAGCACTAGACTGTTGGCCGAAAAGAACAATGTTCAGCAATCTGTCATCCTTCATCCACAGAACGGGCCCTAGCCATCTGTTAGTAGTAGTAGCAGTACGTCTACTGAAATCCTTTCCTTCTAAGGTCTATCATAATGGGCTATACATTGGCAAAATCTTTTGAGGAGAACATTCGAAAAAATCAGCAAAAAATAGTGTGAAGAAAAATGAAATTGTAAAACAAATGATAATAAACCTTTAGATTTCACGGAGTCGAGGTCCGAAAACCTCACCCTCCTTGTGTAAGGACCTGCTTCCAACCAGTATTCACCCTCAGAAACCAAAGTTAAGTACTCAGCTTCTAAAATTAAAAAAAGAACAATTATTATTAAAAAAGCGTTCGTTTCTGCCTTTTTTTCCTCATTTACTTTTTTTCTCAGGAGAGAAGTTTGTCCGAACCTGAAGGTAGAGCTCTTATATTGCCACCAGACCCAATTCATCCTCCTTCAAGCCTCAATAATAGTGACGATAGCGGTTTTAGCGTAGATGGTCATGTTCCCCACACAGAAGTAGATTATGCTAATAACGATGAAATAGGAAAGTAAGTTGGAAAGTAGTTTTATTGAATTGTCAGAAATTTTGAATATGAAGACCGAGAGAAGATCCAAAAGATTTATTGTCATGGCATGACACTTTCAAACAGTATGTGCAAACCCTTGAAATAAAAGAGCTAGCTTATAAGCTTTTTCATCCATCTCAGGCAATATAAAAAAGGAATAGAACATGGTATATCCTGTTATCTTGCAAATGAAGTCCAAAATTCATTTAAATGTTACCAATTTTATTGCTGTTAATTTAGGGACTCATTCAAGGGTAAAACTGAAAAATTGTTCTTAAAATTTTATGCTGAAATGCAACTTTTTTTCTTTTTTTAATATTCGCAAAATAATTTTTTTAGCATCAATGCTTATGTTCAGTAACAAATTATATCACAATAATTAGGCAAGAAAAAATGAAAATAAAAACAGCAGCAAAAAAGAAAACGGATAAATATAGCTAGTTCTATTATGAATTGTAAAGGGTAAAACATGGGTGAAGTGGCTTTCGTTATGCATAAAGTTACTAGAAAGGTATCATTCAGAACTACCAAAAGCTTCCAAAATATTGAAGTGTGGGACTGTTTGTTCCAAGACTACCTCTACAAAAACCCAAGTAATAAAAGAAATGAATTCTAAGACTAAGAAAGTATTCAATTACGGTTATATAAAGTTACCATTTATAGTTTCAATGGTAAAGTTAAGTAATCTTACTTTTTTTTTAGTATTCGTCATTTAGGTCCTTGCGTTTATCAGTTCCTTTTTCTATAATTTGTTTTGATTTTCCTTGTATTTCCCGTTTTCGGTACATACGATGGATCATGAAAGTAGGTCCAAAATATCTGCCAATTCCTTGATTATGATTTGTGATATACTGTTATTGCTTTGTTTAAAAACATTAGATATTTCTTGTTAGAAAAGATTTGTTGATTTGACGAGGTCTTCAAAATTATTGCGGGAAACGAAAAATTATGAAAAAAAAACCGTCACAGACTTGTATATCTTCTTGTTTTAATTTTTTTAGACTTAAGAAAACGACAAAAAAACACTTTTTTTAATGTTTAACTTCTCTGTGCTTCATAAATAATCCACATAGGCATGGATACTGCCTTTGTTAGCCCAGTCGGCAAGCACCATGTACAGAAAAAAGAAACCTTTTGAAAACATATTACTTCAAAAAGTTGTTTTACACGATATTATTCACAAGTAATCTCTTACATGTAATTATTCACATATTATTCACAAGTAATATTCAAGAGTATTATTCATGAATAATCTTTTAATAGTACAACAAGTATGATGCAAAATCTTTGATCCACGAACTGTATTATAACAGTATAGGGCCAAACCTACTGACAGAACAATTTCAACAAATGAATTCATTTGTTTTTCTGCCTTTGAATTTTTTTCTTTTTTTTACCAAAGTGGCGTAGAACTCTTAGTTTCGCTTCTTTAGTAATGACAGTAAGCACCGAAATAGGCCAATTTTTCCAATTTGAGATGGCCAAAAGTTCATTAAAATTTGGAATATTCTAACAATTATATACTTTGTTTTCTTCGCAGTTACGAAGTTATACCCATTTTATTTTTATTATTTTGTGCAATACCAAATTCTACCTTTGTCTTAACCTTAGCTATTGTATTTGTTCCACCTTTGATTCTTTTTTTTGCTGAATTTAGCATGCGAAACAGCATTCGAGAATGATTTTCGGCTTTTCTGTTATATTTTTGCTTTCTTTTATTATTTGTTTTATGTTCCACCCTTAGGAAACTGAGTAGAGCATGTTCCCGTGACTTCTTGCTATATCAGTCAGCACTAGATCTTCAGAAAGACGTAGAAGAACATATGCATAACCGATTCTGTATGACACTAGAACGACCGCTTCCAAAAAAGAATCACACCGAGAGTCATTTAGCTACACTAGGACGAAAACCAAAAAAATCTTTACAAGAAGCCAAGGGTAGTTTTAAAAAATTCTTGAGCTTGTTACGCGTTGCAGGTCCAATGTCAAAAGAAACAACTTGTGAAGACGATACACTACCAGATTGGGAGCATTCTTCTGAAGTTGAAGTAACAGCGTGCAAGCCCAAACCTAGTGCAATGCCCCGTTTACCCCCTCCCCAGCCACCATTGCAGACAAGACCATCACCAATGTTCGTCAAAAGACCTCCCAAGTGCACACCATCTTCTTCAATATTACCACGTCGCTGCCATAAAAAACTTTCACGTCACAGTGACGAATTGACTACAGTAAATAATGGTTTACAACCTCATAAAAAGTGCAAGAGTGAAACGAATCTTTTTCAAGAGAACTCTATTGTGTTTTTCCATGATTTGCTTTATCCTACATTTTTAGAAACGAATGAAAGGGAAGTGTCCCCTAAGCCACACACCCTTCCTAGAGATGTCAGAAAAACCGGTCGTGTAAGGTTTCATTATACTGACAGTGATATTATATCGAAAATTGTGAATTCATCAAAAGAAAACCTGCATTTTCAAAAATAAAGGAATGAATTGTTCCCCTTCATAGTGAGTACCATAAAAATAAAGTAGAGTCAGTGCATGAATGTGCTAAATAGGCTACTTAGTGAAGAAAAAGGACGAGATTTTAACAAATAGTAGCTTTTTTCCCGTAATCGGAAACCAGACGTTTACTAACAGTGATACTCTAAAGGAAATAGTGTACTCTTCAAAAGAAAATCTGTATCTTAAAAAAAATGAAGGGCTGAATTGTTCACATTATGGGTCATACTAAAAATACCGTCAGTAATCTTGAGTATGACCAATATGGTATGACCTCGAGGTACCCGGGTTCTTATTTTGTAGCTTCTGAGTTCTTGTTTTACTAATCTGTAATTGAAAATCAAATAAATAAACATTTATTTTTCCAATAGTAATATTAAGTCGTAAGATAATGTATTATTTAGGTTTTTTAATGGTTCTTTCTTTAAAATATAAGTTTTAGTAATTAAATATCGCTTAGATACGCGAAGAGCGAGTAGATCCTTTTTTCCCCTCTTTTTAATTAGGAAGAATCATCAGATGCATCAGGAAGAATCGCGGTTTTGGAGAAAACATTTTTAGCTTTTGAATAAGGGAACTGTGTTCAGTTGTCACTTATAACACTTTTACTTGCCTAAAACTCATGCATCATTCCGTTTTATACGACAGTTTCTTAGGGGCTGTTTTCAATAAAGTTTGAAACTTCTTGTACGTGTTGTTATGAACCGCAAATCCCAAATAACGATTTTTGCTCATGTCAGCATTTTAATCAAATTCTGGGATCATTTGAGCCTATTTCTTCGAAGGAAAATTTCTATACCAATTGTCCTTTCAATACCACAGAAGTTGGTGTTGCCCAACGTTCATTTAAAACCTACTCAGAAGAATCCACTCATGAAAAAAAAAAAAAAAAAAAAAAAAAAAAAACAAGACGTATTTGCGAGTGAGATTTCATTTGTTTGTTGTGATATTTCAGAGCGGTCTCTTCATAAAGGAGATTTTGCACGACTGCGAGTCGCATGTTTTCAATTGTTTAGAAGGGTTTCTTATTGTATTAAGTTAAAACACAAGTTTTTTTAAAACTGAAAGTAAGGAGCGACATTAAAATTTAAAACGAACAGAAATTATTCCCTATATGAAAGGGGCTGCCCCCTTCTGAGCCCTCCGCTCTTTACGCTAAAGTTTTTCTCACAACCATGTTTTTTAAAACAATAAAAAACTTTACGTAAAGAGCGAGGGGCTGAGGAGGGGGCAGCCCCTTTCATATACGGAATAATTTCTGTTCGTTTTAAGTTTTAATGTCGCTCTTTACGTTCAGTTAAAAAAATTTGTTTTTTTTTTATTTAATTTCTGAACGTTCTTGAGTTAATGCAGCTTTTATTTTAGCTCACCGTACGTGAATAATTAAGACGAAATTTGTACATTAATTTTACTTTTTTTTTTGCTAAATGGCTTTCTCAAAATTTTGTTCAGACGTAACTTATGAATTAACTTACGTAACGAAGTTCTATATTGGTATATTTTTATTACGTATATTAGGGGGGTTCACCTCCTAGTCAATACCTCGCTCTTTACGCTAAGTTCGAATTTTGTTCCAATTCTTTAACAATGACCCCTTAATCACAAAAGGCCGTTAATTAGAATAAATAGCTCTAATGAAAGTACAAGAAAAAACTTTAGCGTATAGAGCGAGGTAATGAGTAGGGGGTGAACTCAATCATATACGGTTTAATTTCTGTTCGTTTTAAATTTTAATGTTGCTCCTTACTTTCAGTTGAATTTTTTTTTTATTATTTAATTTCTGATGAGTTTTTTTAAATAATGCTGGGAAATCCGGCGCCCCCTTCATAGCAATGTCCCTTCTCCCATGAAAACTTCCTCCATGGAAAGATCACCCCATGTAACACCCGACCCACCCACACCCCCCAACTACCAAAAAAATTCCCCCTGAAAACTTCTGTATACTTCCCAATAACCAATACTATATGTAAAAATTGGGCGAAGTTCATAACTTATAGACCTTCCTCCGCGGACTGTGGGCGATTAAGTCATCCTCAAAGACATAGTTATTGTATTTTTCGACCATGCTGAACAAAATGGCTATCTCAAAATTTTGATCGAATGACTTTGGGAAAAAATGAGCGTTTGAAGGGGCCTAGTTGTCCTCCATTTTTTTGGTCACTTAAAAAGGGTACTAGAACTTTTAATTTCCGATTGAATGAGCCCTCCTGCGATATTCTAGGAACACTGGGTCGACACGATCACCCCTAGGAAAAAAAAACAAATAAACACGCATCCGTGATCTTTCTTCTGGTAAAAAATACAAAATTCCACATTTTTGCAGATAGGAGCTTGAAACTTCTATAGTAGGTTTCTTTAATACGCTGAATCTGACGGTGTGATTTTCAATTAAGTTCTATAACTTTTAGGGGGTGTTTCCCCCTTTTTTCCAAAATAAGGCAAATTTTCTCGGGAGCGTAACTTTTGATCGGTAAAACTAAACTTGATGAAACTTATATATTTGAAATCAGCATAAAAATATGATTCTTTTGATGTATCTATTGGTATCAAAATTCCGTTTTTCGGAGTTTCGGTTACTATTGAACGGGGTCGCTCCTTACTTACAGTTCGTTACCACGAACTGTTTGATCTGCAGGCTAATTGTTATCTTCGTCATTTCATAAATCCTAAATCGGGCTAGAATTTCTACATGGAAAATAAAAAATTGAATTAAAAATTAAATAAAAACCTAAATATATTTGTTTAGGATGTTTTTTTTTATTGTGTCTGCAGGCTAACTGTTATTTTCGTCTTTTCCTAAATCATATCTGGTTACAATTTTCTAAAATAGTTTTGCCTCTTTATAATTCTGACTTTAAAATTATCCCTATGTTTTTCTCTATTGTGCATGTTTCGGTTATAGCCTGTATTTTGTGATTTTACAGATGGCGATATCAAAAGGACTTAGGAACTGTGCAGGCAAGGGAAAAATTCCTAAGGGTAGTTAAACTGAACTTGGATCCTCAAAATTTTCATTTGGTCCACTACCACATACCCAGCCTCCCCCAAGAGTCACAGGGATAACAACTAAATTTCTTTATGTTTTGGTCTCCGGTTTTTTTTTCTTTTTTCTAGAAGTTGCACTTTCGTTTCAACAAACTATTGATATCATGACAGAAATGGAATCTTTGAGCGATGAATGAAAAAAATTATCCTCACCTTCCACCACTCTATAAATTACTTTTCCTTAATACATTATTGCCAAATGATGCTCTATAATGGGTGATCATTACCATGACATATACAATAACCAAAAATCACAGCCTGGAAGTATGATGGAAGACAGAAAATAGAAGACATCAAACAACAAGGTTTGTACTTTAAATTTAAAGGGAATACAATCCAACAACATAGGTTCAATAAACATTTGATCCAATCATTTGGCCATATCTTAGCTATCAAACTACCAAGGAGTAACTTGTCCCTTCAATTTTTCGATTCTAAAAGTATGCTTTTGATTCAAATACTTTAAACGTAATTTAAACGTGGTGCGAATTTTCAGTCAATTACCTATTGATATCTAAATATTCAAAGTTCTTGATTTAAGTAAGATACGCCCCACATTTAAATTACGTTTAAAATATGCATATCAAAAGTATTCTCTAGAAATTAAAATTTTATTTTCCCCTTTTTAGCCATTCGTAAAAGGTGGTTTTTTTAAAGTTTTATTTTATAAAGTATTTATTTAACTCTTCTTCGTCTTAAATTGTGTAAATTAAACCTAATTAGTTCTTCAATACATACTATATTTAGTATGCATTGACTATCCGGACCACAGTTTATAGAATTAACAGTATGATCATTCCCTATCTCACCCATTATAAAAACCCGGACCGGGGTGCGAGTGCTCCAGAGAACGTTTTTGCAGATATAAACATATATATATATATATATATATATATATATATATATATAACTCTTCTTAACAGACGTTTGGTATTTGTTTGGATAGGGCTATTGTGGCAACTTTTACCACAGCAACCAATAATTAGAACCCAAGTCCTAAAATTGGTCTCAATCAGGAACCCTTATCGCTATCTAAATTCAGAAAGTGCAAAGATTTTCAAACAGAGGTGTTTATTGTTTAAAGTTCAGGAAAGGTCTGCCCATTTCATATGAAAACATTGATTGAAAACAAAACTAGTCTTATCTAGGCTCTCCGCCAAAACAGGTAACTAGACTTTTCAAATATCACAGGAACTACAATCTGAGAAAATAAATATCACGACGTGAAAAAAAATGATAAACTATCCAGTTGCGGATCCAGAGGGGGGGCAAGGGTTACCCCCGTAAAGTAGTCTAAAGTAGTGTAATTTACCCAATTAACGCAAGTTTGCATTAATAAAACTTGCTCCTAACGTAAGTTTGTCGGATCAACCTACTTTGCGCCCCCCTCCCCTAAAAAAATCCTGGATCCGCCCCTGAAACCATCACACCTATTCCACCAGCTATTAGAAGAAAAAAAATTCCTTATTTTCACAAATTTCATCAACCCCCCGCTTCCTTTTTTACAAAATCCTACATAGGCCAATCATTTGAGTCCACTGTATGTAAATAATAGATCAAGTCATAATTTGTATATAAATTAAGTCATGCCTGTGAGATGGGACACTTGCAAACCACTTGGCTGGCTCACCAAGTTTTTTTCTGCTTTCGCAATTACGAATAATGTACTTTGTAACCATTTCTCATTGATTGACGAAAACCCACTAACCGGCTAATGCAGAAATAAGTGGGAGGAGTTTTTTGTTCGCACCGAGAATGAAGACCAGAAATGATCTGCGATAAACTTACTGGATAATTCTATAAACTGTGATCCGGGCACACTTCTCCTACGTGAAAATAGCTTAAAGACAAGAATGCTTGTCCAGTGAATACTTGAGTGTTTTTGAGATCGAAGTATATCAGAATATTAAAATGTTAGATAAAGCAAAGCTGTATACAAACAAATTTTGAGCCGAATCGGATGAGAAGAAGGGTAGAAATAAGCATCTCAAATTTTGAAGACGGAATCAGCAAATTAAGTAAAACGTGGTAAAAACGACGGGTTGGCTTGCTTGACGATAAACGCACTAAATCATAATCATTGTTTGGCTTCATCGAAAACTTCCCTTCTCTGGTGTGAAAAGTAAGGAATTTGGTCAAAATTTCATCAACGTCTTCGCCATTCTTCTCCCTCACTGGTGGAATCATAAATCAACGACCTGATTTCTTCTCTAAGCCATTAAAGCTCTTTCTTTCAGTTTTTCTATTCTCGCCTGAGAGCAAAGGCCTAACTGCAGAAAGCTAAAAAGTAAGGAGTTATGTTTTAAAATAGAAGTAAGGCCTTGTTAGTTTAATGACCCAACGACAGATCAATTGATCACCATTTGAAGATAATAAGAAAAAGAGGACTTATGGGAAAATGATTAATATGGGGACTATTGCTTGAGTAAATACTACTTCTTTGTTAGAAGAGTAGTTTCGTCAAACAGACATTGTCTTTTTTTCAACAGGACAAAGTCACAAAGCTTAACCTTATTAATGTAATAACACAATTGAGTTTAATGCTATCATTAAGCAAAAAAAAAACATTTTTCAAACGGTCCAAGTGACATTACTACAATTCCAGGAATAAATCGTCTTAGGCATTAAATAAAGAGACATAACCTTAAAGGGATTGTTGTTTTTAAAACAGAAGTAAGACTTATCTTTCACCATATTTTAATGTGAAAATATCATTATTTTTTAATTTTGGTGTTTCTGCTTTTTTTTTAGAAAAAAAGATTTAGTGGAATCGCTACAAGTAGACGACCTGTCATTTCCGTGATCTCATTGAATTAATCTTGACCCATTTCAAAGTAATTCTAACTGGTGAATACTTTTTTTTATGTTCATAGAAAACTGAATCATTGACAATAGTAACTTTTAGTCATACCATGTCTCCTTGGGCATTTTTGATCATCCGTGGAGTTTATTTAAAGAAGAGGAAATAATAATTATAGAAAACTACTACTACTAACAACCCAATCAAAACCAAGCCGCCTGAGGCAAACATAGCTCCGCACGCTCCTCCTCCATCCCAATCTATTCAACGCCTTCCCAGGAAGTTCCCATTTCCCTGAAATATTTCCTTATGACATCCTCCCAACCCACCGGGGACAACCTGCTTTCTGTTGGGCCCCAGATTGTTGACCAAAAAGGACAATATTTGGTAATCTTTTATCCTTCATCCGCAGAACGTGCCCTAGCCATCACAACCTTTCTCGCATTATAGCCCTAGAAAGCGGGATTGATATACATTTTTCGTAGAACTACTGTTTGAAATACGGTCAGTCAGTCTGGTACCCAAAACATTCCGTAGGCAACCCAAAACGAACAGAAATTAGAATAAATAACAGAAGACATTAACATGAGTAGGGCTCAAAACCCCTATGCCTTCCCAAGGCCAGAACATAATTTGCACTTTACTGAAAAAACATAGATGTTTTTACTTTTATAACTTTAATAAATCAAATAATATTAACATTTTGATTACTAAATATCAGTATATGTATATTAAACTGACAATGCACGTTCATTTGTATTTTTTCAGTAAAGTGCAAATTATGTTCTGGCCTAGGGAAGGCATAGGGCTTTTGAGCCCTATTCATGTTAATTTCTGCTCGTTTTGAGTTTGACTCGGTTATTTATTGTAATATCTGTTCGTTTTGGGTTTCATTTATTTATCAATGCTGATTTATGTAGTTTCACGCTTGGTAGATTATTTGATTTTATTTTTGCTCATTTTTGGTTTAATGTAGTTCTTTACTTTTATTTGAAAAACTTATTTTGTGGAAAAAGTTTTTTAAATTAATTTCTGTTCATTTTATACTGACATAGTCTTTTCAATGAAAAAGAAAATAATGCTTTAAATCTTTTCTTTTTTTAAGACTTTATAGTTTGGCCTGCTATTTTTATGCTGGAGAAAAATTCTCAGCAATTTTGAACAACCTACACCCTTTTAGAAATCTGGACACAAATAGTAGTGTTTAATTTAGTTTCATACCTCCTCTAGTTGACCTGTAATAGAAAACTTGATACCATTCGCAAAAAAAATCTGTTTACTTTCTTTGATAGCTTGGATACACTTTCGCTATTTTGATTTGGTTAAATTTTAAGAGCAGAAGTAGCCCCGAAAGTTTGAACATAATACCCTCAGTCGTTCTTGGGATACCGCTGAGATGCCTTGTTGGGAATTAGCATTAGCATCTGATTTAATCTTAAGGCAACATTTAGTTTTTAAACATAATGGGCAAATGGGAGGGTGGGCGTGAGAGGGTGATTAGTTGCCTTCCAATCACTTTCGACTACTAAAAAGGGCATTATCCCTTTCTATTTTCAATCAAATGAGCCCTTTTCGAAGTTCCTACGACAACTCCTTCGATACGAAGTGCCCTGGTCTAAACAAAAAAAAAGAATAATAACACATTGTACCCATATCGATCTTTACTATGAAAATGTCAAGCCTTCCAATCACTTTCGACTATTAAAAAGGGCACTAGCCCTTTCAATTTCCAATCTAATGAGCCCTTTTTGAGTTTCTACGCAACGCTTTCTATAAACACCTTATATGCCCCCAGGGCATAAATTACAACCCTTTCCTTGAGGGCTGTGAGGGAGTTGTCATCCACAAGGACCTAATTTCCAGAACTTTCAACTACGTTAACAAAATGGCTATCTCAAAATTTTGATTGGATGTGTTTGGGGAAATGCTGGGCGTTAGTTGCTCTCCAATCCCTTTCAACTATTAAAAAAGGCACTAGCCCTTTCAATTTCCAATCGAATGAGCCCTTTTGAAGTTTCTACGACAACGCTTTCAATAAAAACCTTATATGCCCCCAGGGCACAACCTACAACTCTTGCATTGAGGGCTGGGGGGGGGGGGG
>JAQQPU010005572.1:17962-44326 GCA_029168905.1 Artemia sp. Kazakhstan ARC1039
TGCCCTTGGGGTATATAAGGTTCTTATAAAAAGGGTGGTCATATATGCTTTGGGAGGGACTCATTGGATTGGTAATCATAAGTTTTAGTGCCATTTTTAAGATTCAGTGATCAAAGGGAAGCTACCCCCCCCCCCCCAGCTAGCCGTGAAGGAACACACACACACAAACACGTCGGGTTTTCCTGAGATGTATCCAATAGATATTTTGAGGCAGTCCTTTTTGTTCAAAAAAGTCCAAATATCCTATACCAAGGCTTTTGAGGTTGATACAAACCACAAGAGCCTGAGGGCGAGGGTTGTAAGTTATGTCCCTGGTGTATTTAAGGTACTTATGGAAGGGATGGTTGTATAAGCTTTAGAGGTGGCTCATTTGGTTGAAATTAGAAGTTCTCGTTCCCTTTTAAGAGCCAATAGTGATGGAGGTCAAGTAGCACCCCCCACCCTACTACCCCTCTTTTCACCAAATGCATCTGATTGAAATTGTGCGATGGCAATTTTGTTTAAAATAGTCCAAAGAACATATAACAATGCATCCAGGGTTGGCACAGCCCCCAAAAGCCCTGGAGCAAGGGCTTTAATTTATGCCCTGGGGGGATATAAGGTTTTTATGGAATGGTTGGTCGTATTAAATTCAGATGGATCTCATTTGATTTTAAATTGGAAGTTATAGTGCCCTTTTTAAGAGTCAAAGTGATTTGACAAGAACTCCCCCCCCCCCACGCCCATCATTTCCCATAACAGACATCCAAACAAAGTTTTGAGACATCAATTTTTCTAACATTATTGAAAGGTTCAGTAATTATGCGTAGCAATAGTTATAGTGGCAGTATGCAAATAGCACCTTTTTCTTCAACATCCCCCTCAACACACGATAAAGTTTTTAACTTAAAACCATCAACCGGTCCTGAAGTACTGCTGATACGTCCTCTTGAAAACCTATATGGACATAGTATGTTCGATTTATTTCAATACAGTTACAATATTGCCAAAAACTTTCGCCTTAATACCCTTAGGTTTATTAGTTGCAGCAGTAGCACCAGTAAATATAGTAGTAGCAGTACTAGTACAGCTAATAGTAGTAATAGTAGCGGTAGTTGTAGGAGTAGAAGCATTAGTATTAAGATGCAAATATTGTCTTTTGGTTAGTTCAAAATCCCCCACAACAAGCGTTGTAAGTTTTAATTTCACACACGAAACCGTTCCTAAGATATTGCTGATATGCCCTTTTGACAACATGCCTACGGATGGCAGGTTGTCATCCGTACAACAGAAATATTCTCTGAAAATTTCACCTTCATACCTTCACAGGTTGTGGATTTTGAGCTAGCCAGAAGACACTGTGTATATTCATTTAATGCTGCTTCCACAGTTACTGTAATTAACGACACTAATGGCATTAAGTTTTTAGCTAAACTTTTAGGGAACGTTTAGGAGTTTCAATTAAACGAATAACCTATATGCATGCAGGTATTAAAAGGGCATACAAGCACTATAGGGCATATAAGGACATAGGCAGCGATGCTCTACCATAGCTAGTAATATCATTGATATTTTAAAGGAGCTAATTTGATTGAAAATTAAAAGTTCTAGTGCCCTCTAAGAGTCAAAAGTGATTGGAGGGCAATCACCCCTCCTCTTTAGCTCATAATTCTTCAGACACTTCCAATCAAAATTTTAAGACAGCCATTTTGTTCAGCACAGCTGAATGGTCTAGTAACTATATCTCTATGGTTATTGGGTAGGTCAACCCCCCATAGTTATGTAATTTGCCCATTATGCTTAAAAACTAAATGTTGGTTTAAAATTAAATCAAAACTTTGTTTGTATGCTGCTTGCCAATAAGACATCTCAGCAATATACCAAGAACGACTGAGGGTATTAAGTTTAAATTTTCGGGGCTACCTCTGCTACTACTTCTGCTCTTAAAATTTTACTAAATCAAAAGAGTGTAATTGTATCCATGCTGTAAAAGAGCATAGATATAATTTTTGGGAATGGTATTAACTTTTATTTATCAGGTCAACTAAATGATGTATATGATTAAATTAAACACTGCTACATGCGTCATGATTTTCAAAAGAGTTTATGTTGTTAAAAATTGCTGAAAAAATTTCTCCAGCCTTTAAATAGCAGGCCAAACTATAAATTCTTAAAGGAAAACCGAAAAGATCCAAACTATTACTTTCTTTTCCCTGAAAAAGACTATGTCAGTATAGAACAAACAGAAATTAATTAGAAAAAAACTTGTTCCACAAAATAAGTTTTTCCAAAAAAAAGTAAAAAACTCCATTAAACCAAAAATGAACGAAAATAGAATCAAATAATCTACCAAGCATTCAACTTTCACAAATCAGTATCTATAAGCAAATGAAACCCAAAACGAACAGAAATTAAAATAAATAAATGAGTCACACTCAAAACGACCAGAAATTAATGAGTAGGGTTCTAAACCCCTATGCTTTCTAAAAGCCAGAATATAATTTGTACTTTACTAAAAAAAAAAATTAAAGGAATGTGCTTTGTCAGGTTAATATACATATGCAGACATTTATTCCTTAAAATCTTAATTAATTTTCGATTTCTCAAAGTTATAAAAGTGAAAACATTTAAAAGGATTTTTTTTTCAGTAAATTACAAGTTATATTCTGGCTTTTAGAAAGCATAGGGGTTTAGAACCCTCCTCATATTAATTTCTGCTCGTTTTGAGTTGAATTAATTTCTGCCCACGGAAAATCAACTCTCTACGTATAATCTTCGTCTATCAAAATTGAACTATCATTGAACATTGCTACTGACTCAGTAATCAGTTGAAGTTGTTATGAAATGCTTAATTTTTCCTTTTAATGTGTTCTACTTTTGTTCTTCTCTTTTTCCTTATTGCTCTGTCCTATTATTTTTTGTTTCATGTTTTTTTAAATAAATAAATTTTAAGATTGTAGCAGAAGGAAGTGAATTGATTTTAGTCAACTAAAAATCAATTACTTGAAAGTTGTTTTCTCGATTTTAATTTTGAACTTTCATTTAAGAGTTTTTTTTTTTTAAACTGAACATGTCATAAAACAATCATTTTTAATTTCAACAATCATGTTAAATCTCCGTCATAATTATTGTTTATCCACTTTATATTTACCAGGAAAAAACTAAAAAATGCGGATGAAGCAAATAAGACAGCACCTATTAAAAAAAATCACTTTCAAGAAAATTACACTAGCAGCATTTATTTGAACGCAATCTTAATTGAACAAAACGTGATTGAAATATATATAACTATATATATAAAAAACACCATCCTTACACATATAATCTAAGTTACTGGGGAATGTATTCCAAACTTCTATAAGTTAATAAGTAAACAACCAATAGCAGATCCTAAAGTGCGTTAAAACTGAACCCAATTAGTGTTGGAGGAAGTGCTTGTAGGAACCCTAAAAAAAGAAAAAAAACATATAGGTTAGTTGATAGTATTTTTTTTCCTTTTTAAGCAAATTTGGTTTTGTATCCGAAACTGAAATACTTATCGGCACAGTTGAATCTAAGGGTTGCAAATCAACTTGTTAACGCTGAAACTTATAAGTTGGAATGAGGGTTTGGTTTCTAGAAGTTCTCATCTGCAACTTACAATTTTATAATAGCTTCCCAGGGTGTAAGTATAGGTGTATCTAGTTGATACTTTTCAATCAACACAATTATGCAGCAATAATTAAAACCAGTTGCTGCCTTGATTGTCAAACAAAATTGATTTTAGGTACCACCTTTAGACGCTATTGAATAAGAAAAAAAGATTTTTTTTTCAACTGAAAGTAGGGAGCAGCATTAAAACTTAAAACGAACAGGAATTACTACTTATATTACTACTCACTCTTCAGGCTAAAGTTTTTTTAGTATTTATAAAAAGCTTTTTATTGTTCTAACTAATCGACCCTTGTGTTTCAGGAGTGGTTCTTGAAGGATTAGAACAAAAAATCAATTTTTAGCATAAAGAGCGAGGTAATTGAGGGGGGCAATTCCCCTCAAATAATAATTTCTGTTCGTTTGAAGTTTTAATGTTCCTCCTTACTTTCAGTTGAAAACAGAACCTGTTTTGTATTGAATTTCTTATCATTTTCTTCTGAACACCAGGAAATCCGGCTCCTCCTCCACGGAAGGATCCTCTAGACAATTCAATCCCGGTGAAAATTTACCCCGGACAGTTACCATTAACATCTCCACATATAGAATTGAGTCGGCAAAGAGAAAGTAAGACAAATAAAACGAATTTCGTATAAGAATCCTGGCAGTCCCCCAGTGTAAGATTTCCTCTGAAAAGTTCAACCCCCGGAATCTTCCCTCCTCATGGAAAATTCCCCAACAGAAAATTCACCTTCCCCCTCCCCCACTTAAAAAATGTATGCATACTTCCCAATAAGAAATGCTATACATAAAGAACGGACAAATTTTATAACTTAAAGAACTTTCCCCAGAGGCTGTAGGGGTCATGTTATCTCCAAAGTCATAGTTATTGGACCTTTCAACTATGCTGAACAATATGGCTATCTCAAAATTTTTATTGGACGATCTTGGCGAAAAAGGGCCTTGGGGGGGGGACAGCCGCCTTCTAATTCCTCCAATCTTTTTGGTCACTTAAAAGGGCACTAGAACTTAGTGTACGTTCGAACGAGCCCTCTCCCAATATTGTAGGACGACTGGTTCGACATGATTACACCAGGAAAAAAAGAAAGAAAAAACAAATAAACGCGCATCCGTGATCTTTCTTTTGACAAAAAATGCAAAATTCCACATTATTGAAGATGGGAGCTTGAAATCTCTAAAGTAGGGTTCTCTGATAAGCTAAATCGGATGGTGTGATTTTCATTAAGATTCTATGACTTTTAGGGGTGTTTCCCTTTTTTGAAAATGAGGCATATTTTCTCAGGCTCATAGCCTTTGATCGGTAAAACTAAACTTAATGAATCTTATATATTTAAAATCACTATAATAAGATGATTCTTTTGATACATCTATTGATATCAAATCCCGTGTTTTAGAGTTTTGATTATTTACACTTCGTTACCACGAATTCTTTGATAACAACTAAACAACAACTCTAAACAGATGTGGTTCAAGACTTTGGAATGGTGAAAGAGCGCATTTAATATATCACCGGCTTTGGATCGTCGTTTTCACCGATAAAATTGCAGGTCATTACAAAGCTATTTGATAATGTTTATTAGAAAGCAGTGAATTTAACTGCAAAAAAAAATATTCACTAATTACCCGTTTTCTGTTATTTACTTCGTTAATATAAATTGCAATGTTCGTGCACAATCAAAGTTATCATGAGCCAAACTGATTTCAAACAAAAATGGTAATTAATCAAATCCCAATTTTCTAATCATAGAGTTATATATCATTTTTCAGACGCCCTATGCAACAAATGGAACTTGGGGCATCAAACTTGGCACCCACATGTCATTCTTCAATATCTCTTGCAGATGGGCTAAGATATGAAAAAAGAACCAGACATATGCATATTATATGAAGAATGTCAGAAATTATAGGAAAAGGGTGGAATTACAGGGATATTTCAAGATAGGAGAGGGGCTACTTAGGTCGAAAGGCCCCTTTTTATGTCATTAGTACATCACCATTGCCAATGAGCTCCAGCTATCTTGATTTTGTCTCTTCTAATTATTACTTTACTGCAGAAAAAACACGTAACAATTATTAAAAATCAATATATATGCCTTCAACATATAAAATCTAATCCACAACAAATGTTTCAAAGTTTAGGCCCTTAGTTTATGAATAACTAATGTGGTTTTAAGCTTTAAAAAAATAAATTCGGATATATAACAGAGATCGAAATCTTTATTATAAGCTGAGTTGTAAAAGAAAATGGCTGAGGATAAGTTTTATCAAGGAAGAAGGAGTGCAATAGCGATATCAAGTCCACCGAACACCGAGCAAGACCCTGGGACACATATTGTGATAGCCCCACAAACAACTACAAAACTATCTATTTACCATCCTCTTTATATAGTTCTTGGTGTTTTGAACCCCTTTGGTACTCAAGCTTCTGTTACACTTCTCCTCGTTCCTCTTTACAATTCGGCATATAACACGCAATGAGTCTTAATTAGCTGGACATCTGCTTTCCAGATCGTCGACATACTCGTTCACAATTTTAAAGGTGCTTACTTTTTGAACTAACTTAATGTTTAAGCACTTATATGTGACTAAGTAAAAACTTGGATAACTGAACTATATACAGGAATAATTAAATTAGTGACTATGCAGTCCAATCTAAAGTAAGGTACATTGGTAATAATTAATTTTTCCAGCTATGATATTGGAAAATCCTCGATATCATAATCATTTGAACTTTATATTTAGCCTATGCGCGCTTGTCCAAATTCAAAAGGAAATTAGTTGATGATCAGACTGAAGTACAGGTAGTAGCAAATATTGAGGAAAAACTTCTCCGAGCTAAGCCTTAAAACTAGGATAATACTAGAGACATATGGGGTTGTCACGATTTATAATATGGAAAAAAAAAAAAAAATTGATACATCTAGAGTAAAAGATGATGACAAAGAATGTGATTATAACGAAAAACACCTAAGTTTGCACTTTGGCACAAAGAAACTTCATACTATTTTATTTCCCCGGTAAAATTATAAAAGTTAATTACTCTCTCGAGAAAAGTCAAATAATGTCTTACCGTGCTGAAGAAGTAGTTATACCAGTGAAATCACCCCAGTCTGAGCTGCCCTGAGATACACCATTGTCAACCCCAACGTCAAATAAGGAAGATTCATCTGGACCTAAAAAAAAATCAACAAACAAAGAAATGCTGATGGAGCTCAATAGCATTAAACAGTAAAGCTAATCTCCAAGCCAAGCTATGGTTATACTTTCGAACCAATCTTAATTTTGACTTTTGACTGTTTATTCTTTCCCATGGAAAAACAGCAGGGCTCTGAGCTAAAATAAGTGCATAACTTTCTCTTACCAATCGTCGTTAATTAACTGTTGTTTTTGTGATATTTCATTTTATCAGTCAGTGATACACAGGCAAAAGCCATTCTCTTCGCGACAAAGCAGACTGAGATTTAATGAATCTATCTTAATATTTAGCCGGGTTTTGATGAAATTGAATTTCTTTTTATCTGATTTTCCTAAAGAAAATGACAAGTCAGAATCAAGATTAATGCTTAGAGAACTGTATTACTGCTGCACATTTTTTCTCCCTTTTTTTTTAAATAGAGTTCAATTTATTATCTAATCGAATAGAAGAAAAAATCGGATATAAATCATTCACTGTACTAATCTTAAATTGGACTATCATTATGAATAACTTTACTAAAATAATTCATTTGAATTCCCGATTAACTAGATTACTGAAAAGAGTAGTAGAACCACAGTTAATTGACAAGAGTGGCTATTGCCCCAATAAAAAATAAATTACAATACAAAGAGTCCAAAAATCAGTTCTTCACTTTAATTCTTCATAAAAACAGTAGATGCAATTTTCTACTTCCTACAAGTTTCTGCTGGGGAATAGGTGCTTTTCCTTGTGGTGTGATTATGAACTTTACTTTTGAACTTAAAAGTACACATAAAAACTAGAATACAGCCATCGAAACAAAAATGTACAAAGTCGATATTACAATAACGAGAAAAGAATATTCGGAATCATTCAAACAAGAGAAGGAACTATTAATCACTATGGCTTCCAACTTTTGATTGAAATTAAACAACACCGATTTTTTTGTTTTTCTGAAAAACATAAAAAAAGACTAAAACAGTTGTTGAACTATTCTAATGAGCGTTTAACTTTAAATAAATTAATCAAGATTGACCAACTACAGTTTTAGCAAATTGGCCAAATTAGCAAAACTACATCCAAATAGACCAAGATGCCACGTGATGGCTTCAATTGTCGCAAGCTTATCATTTCACATCACAAGCAACATTTTTATTGTGAAATCTTTGTTTTATTTTTTTCCTGTTCGTTCACTAAGCAAAATTTTGTCCATGTATAAGACAATAATCTGGTTCAAGCAAGAAAAAAATGTGATATTATTCAGGTCCTACGGTAATTGCTAGAATATCGCAACCGCTGCGCGAATCGGAAACTAGATCACGAATGATCTAAAAATATAAAATTCCAGCTTTTTTGAACATTGAACTAAAAAAAAGTATTATTTTTCAAATTTTCCCCAATAGTATCAATAACAGTTCAGCAATATTTGTTAGTTTATTTTATACGTTGTCAAGGATAGCTTTCGCAGAAAAAAAATGTATTTGGATCCCCCACCAATAGGTCAAGGGATTATCTTGGGGAAGTCCATCTGAATGAAATTATTGCACAAAGATTCCAGAAGGCACGCCGATCCGGGGAGGTGCACAAGGTCCTTGCCTCAAATGCCTCCCTACTAAAATTTGTGTTGCGGCGGGCGGACAATTTTCGTCCGATTCTCACGAAAAAGCATACGCCGCGGTTTTTTTTCTTACATTTTAATTACATTTACTTACATTTTGTTTAGTACCAAAGACAGAGATCAGAAGCAAACGTAATTTAGACGAGGATTTTTTAAACCAGGAACAAAAGCCATGATGTTTTCTGATACACCCTCATTACCCTGTAATAAACTGAAACTCCCAAGCTATCAAATCTGGGTTTCAAGTTAGGTCTGGATTGCGGCGAGGAAGGGGATTCATCTGTTGCATATTAGGTTTCGAACAAACAAGTCCTGTTAATGAAACCATTCATTGAAGACTCTATAGCTCTTCCATTTTATTGGCTAAGAATCTACCATTGGAAAAAAGCTCAGTAACTTACTCGCTTGAAGATCACTTTTGATTTGGGTTTTCGGGGAGGTATCAGTAAATATCTTTGCATTCCAGAAATGACTATTTAGTGGGTAGTCTGCAGAAGGCTCGCAATGGGGCTGGGGATGGTATTAACTTTCTTGAATCAGCTATTTTTTTTTCTTGGTTAAGCATTTTACTTGGAAGTCTGATATCACGGTCCATTAGGGAAGGAGAAGAGTCATAATTTTTTGTTTTTAAGCTCATCTTTGGTTTCGGTTCGCTCTGGATGCTCTGCTTCGCGCTGGATGCGTCAATCGTATCATAAATTTTCCACACAATGCTAGGTGAGGAAACTGCAAAATATGTTGTATAGAAGAATGTATTCAACTTTCTTCCCTTACCACCCCCTTTTGCCGCAATTATACCATGAAGACTAGCGAAAACCTCTAAGTAACACATTTGCATATTCCTTGACCTACTTGAAGTAGGTTACTGATACTGAAATTCGGCATCTTATTAGTACTCCTGATGTGATTACCAGCGTAGAAACTGAATTACTAAGGACATGAAAATACAAACCTTTTTTGTTCCCTGTGCCCACATTAGGGCCATTTATTGCTGATAGTCACGATTTTCTAACATTCTTCTTCTGGTTGTTTTAAAATTATGAAGTTTCTATGAAAATATTGCATTTTCCCCCGTGTTGCCATACTGAAGCATGAAAATAATTAAGCAAAGCTAATTAGTTCATTTTGTCAACTCCTTTCGTCCATAAAGACGCAAGACATTTACACTCTCTTGATTTTTAAGAGCAAATACACCTTCAAAGGAAAACTATATTTTTTTAAGCTGCTTGATACTATATATTTTTAGCTTAATTTTTACCGATTTCGCCCACGTTTCTTTCTTTTAATTTGGTGATCCCTGCTACCAAAAGTATATGGAGGTTTTTTTCAGTAAATTTCAATTCCTGATTTTTTAAGATTATATAGTTATATAAATTTCAGCTCAAACAATTCAAACGATTATATTTCATTTACATTGTCCTCAGGACCTTAGCGGCCAAACTAAGGCTCCAATTAACCATATTACAACCTCTTAACCATTGGAACTTGCAAACATATGTGATTGATCTAATTGCAAATTTGTTGACTTTATTAGGAACAGCTTTGACGACCTTCATCATCAAAAGAGCATTCGATACCATAAATGTTATTTTGCAAGTGTCATGGCCGGCTGAAAGTCTCAAAGACAAAGAGCCCATTGGCAAATCTTCCCAGCACCATGGGGGAGGTTCCAAAGCGATTTTGGTAGAAACTGATAGGTGATCTTAAATGTGTCAACAGTTCGAAAAGATAACGAGAGCCTAGTTTTAAAACAATGAAAACCTATAATCTCTTAATAACTGTTAAGAAAAACGAAATCTAGTCAATGTACAAACAGCCTAAATAATATGCATCCTGTGCCGGCAAATGTTCTAATCAAGGCGGTTAGCATAACTTCCCAAGCTGTAAAATTATTCAATGATACTTCTTTCGAGCTGATTATCAATATTTTCCAAGCAGGTATACTAAAAAAGTTTATAATGGACGGTTAAAGGGGATCCCTTACTTTGCCGAAGGGCCGACTCATCTGATCTTTATTTCCTGTGTTATTGCCAAGCTAATTCTGTTCAAAATTTTAAACATCTGTTGATGTCTCATAAATTAAAAGTGCCGCAAAAGGACTTTTTGGGGATGTCTTCAAGTCTAAAAATGTTTATAAATATATAGTTAGAAAAATATATGATAAAATGAAATCAATAACAAATGCGCGTTTTTTTGCATTTGACTTGACATATTATGGACAATATATGAACAACTAACAGCAGAAAATAAAACAAAAGTACAGGAAGAGAAAAACAATGGGATTCGATTCCTGATCAGTATGCTATATTGTTTGGTAGGTGAAGTGTTTCCTACGGCAGAGAAATTGTCCTGCGAATCCTACAGTAACAAAATGACATTACAATTACACTAATCGAAAACACACTATTCAGTTTTAACTGACCAATCAGAGGCTGTCTTCTCTTTGCCTTTGACAGATAAAACTGCAAGTAAGTCGGCCAATAAAAGGGCAAAAAAAATTGGGCTTGTCATGACGCGATCCACTTTTTTTGTTTTGCCTGTAAAAACAACAAATAAAACAGGACTTTAAGCAAGCAGTACCTGAGGTTAAATTAACTATACAGCAAAATTTAAATTGCCAATAGAAAACTGTTTTCTTTCCCCTGTACATATGAACATAAGGATATATTGCCCTTCTGCGACCAGGGATTCATAAACAGTTTTGGTCAGCTGGAAGTTACTTACTAGTTCTTGTAGTTTTGGTAGAAGATTGGATCCGAGATCCGACAGAGGGAGGTGGGGGTAGAAATCCAGTGCCAACGGGCTTAGTCCGTGTGCGAGATGGGCTATCAGAAGTGCCCTCCTTTTTCTAGAAGAAAAAAAGAAACTTACTTCGGTTCTCGTTTTCCGATTTTTTTTTTCTTGTTATCTAAGAGCACGGGTTGCAACTACATACTGAAAAAAGACGCTACATAAATTCCAATCCTTATAATTATATATAGTCTAATAATTTTCGTAATAGTCAATCATATCATTAAAAAAAAGTATTAGGCAGACTCTTAGGAAAATCCACAAATGATGAAACTCTCAACTGACGACACTACTCTTTAGAGACTCTAAAACGGTTCAAAGAGTTTTTATTAGTTTTCTTCTTTGGAGGATCAGCTTTGGAAGAAATTTAACCTACTGTTATAAGTATGAGATATCTATTCAAAATAGCCAGAAAAACAAAATGGAATATGATGACCGAAAGCCCAGAGGCTTAAAAACTATTTTTGCGGATCATGAGAATAGTCACATATGTCTTTTTTACTAATAGGAATCTTTTTTGCCAAATTTAAAATATCGACCGAACATGGGGATATCGAAGAAAACCCAAATTGATAGAAAACAAAAAAGTTGACACTTTATTGTAAAGCCTTTGCTGCAATTCGTGGAAACACAATATCGTCACGCCTCAAGGGTACATCTCACTTTTTCACATTTCTAAGATAATTGCCAAAAACCTTTAGGTACATTGTTGGCAAAATGAGGATCGGTAGATCAGATAGATCGAAGTTTGATTGAAGATACATCACTCAGCAGAATAGCTCAATTTTGTCCGCTTTTCCATGCGAGAAATATTCACAAAAGGTCCAATTTCTGCTGTTAAATAAATTTATGGTAGAATTTTTACTCAGTTAGTTCATAATTACAGAGGACAGCTTACATATTAATACAAATTCTTAAACTGTAGCATGATCTTTTTTTTAAATAAATTAAAGACAAAAAACATTATGTAAATACTGTATTTCAACTGAAAAAAAAAAAGTTCAAGCCAATGTCTGAACAATGCAACACAAAAAGCTCAGCAAATATCGGTTTCTCTTCCTTTCTCGTTAATAATTCAATATCTGAAAAAACACACCCTTTTTGAATAAAAAAATATATATTTTGCGAGATTTAAGACAAAAATACATATGTGCGAGAACAAAATTGCGAGAAACTGTGTTAAAAATATACGTTCTTGTGTGATTCGATGGCTAGAAAAAGACCTAAAAATGAAGCAATTGTGAGACACATGTATAAGCTGTTTAGCAAGCAACTATATCTTGTGGGGACAAGCTTCCATGATTTTATTTCACGTTATTAACATGGAATCAGCCTTATATGCACGACGCAACTACAAGATAGGTACACTGAGATTTGCTTTTAATAGATCCGTAACAAAAAAAAAATCTAATTTGATTGCTCATATGAGAATTCAGGACAATTTTGTCTTGTTATGGACCGTCTTAAAAAAGTAAGCTTACGTGTGTTAAACGCACCTTCATTCTAAAAAAATGATAATAAAGACCAATAAGGTTATACAACACTTGCTTCTATTAGCACATATTGAATAAGCAAAGAGATTGGAAGCGAGCCTCCGTTAAGGCACAACTACATCTTAATTTTTTACGACATAAACTTAGAAATATGTTTTCCTCCACCTGGGTTGAACTGGTTATTGACACCGAAAATGTATAAATAGGACAATACCAGTTACTTCTGTTAGGCTAAAATTAAAAGGTTTATTACTTTGTTAAATTACTGAAATTTCTTTAAACTTCAGTCAATTATTGTTCATTGTTGCGAGATCCCAACATTACACACAATTTTCGATTATTTATCTCTTAGTTTCCAAGCTAAAATCCTTTGATCGCGAAAGCAGGAAATAAATAAACCGAGGGAGGCAGTAGGGCTCCTCCAAAACACAATAATGAAATAGCTTTATATCAACAAGGATCTGTTAAATGGATCTATTCAACTTTAGAAAGAAACGTTACATTAGAATCCACAGCCTGTTCAGCAATGGCGCGCACTTTTTTTTTATTATTATTATTTTTTTTACTTAACTACATATTTTAGTGGAGAACACTCGGCAAAAAATTTACATCAACCAGCATTTAGAGGGGAGGGCAGAGGGGTTATTTCAGTTGGTTGGAACTTTCAAAGAAAATATATTTTCAAGCTCGAGTAGCCCAATTCTTTCCAATTTGCGTCTCTGGAGTAGACACGTGGTCCTTACTCAAATCTAATTGGGTTAGATATGAGTGAAATGTTTGACTTCTGAAACATCGACAAAAGTTGATGTTTCACGGCATAAAATCAACAGAAACGGGTACAATTTGCTGTGGCGTGATCTATATTGTTACTTAAAAAGAGTATTACATATTTGCATTGTCCTTCAAATGACCCCTCTTCCAATATTCTACTGCCACTGGTTTGATATAATTACCCCTAGCGAAAAAGCGAAAGATAACAAACACATTTATGCTGCTACTTACAGCTATGTTCATATTGATTTTGATAGTCTGTCCATCTTTAAAGCCCAAGTCCAGTTTGGGCTGCAAATCTTCTGGTTCGTCGGACTTTTTCAACCATTTGAAATGATCTTGCAAAGCTACATTTAAATCAAAACTATCGGATCTGTCAGAAAAACCAATACCAATAAACGCTGATCGACCTTAAAAGAAAAGAAACCGTAGGGTGCTGAAAACAGTTAAAATTGCTCTATGGGAATTGGAGTTCTGCACTGATGTGACAGAAATTTTGGTTCCAAAATAGCCAGGAAGTTTTTTTAGGCATCCTGTCTTTCTATATTTTCGTATTCAATAAAAACATTCAACCTATTTAAATTAGTTCGGCACGATTCTGACAAAACTTTTGGTTCCTAAGTATCCAGCGAGTTTTTTTTTTTAGACATCCTGTCTTTTTATTATTCAGTATTAAATAAAAACATTCAACCAAAGATTTTAAAGTAGGTACATCAGATACCTTTCTAGGGGTCGGGTAGGGGGAAGGGGGGTAATAGTCTGCTATTCTTGCTAACAAGAGATACAAAAAAAAAGAAATTTCTCTTCTATAGAATAAAAGAGAAACAATTTTGGAGTCGAAACAAGACAACTCTCTACTAAATTAACAGAAATAAAATTTTGTTTATTTTATTTTTTATGGGAGCTAAAAAAAAAGGGAAAAAAATGAATTGTTTCTTCTGTTTCTTCAGATGTTCAAGCTTGATCCATAGCTGAATATAGAATCAGCTTCTTTTTTCCTTTTTTCAATGACTAAATTCATCAAAAAAAGTGCACTATTAACCAATCCAAAACTTTATTATAATCCATATGTACAGCCATAATAAAGTAATCCTTTGCAACACCATAGTTTCGTGGATATTCTCGGATATTTAGCGACTTACTTCTAAGGCTGTTTTTATTTTAGAAAATCTTTTCTCTTGACCATCTGGGAATTGTAACCAGAGGTGGATACAATCATTGGTGGATGTATTTTTATTTGAATGCAATATCTCTGGCTGATAACGTTGATGAGCATAACTAACCACCAAGAATATGTGGCATTCTCATCATACTTGAACAAAGTAGTTACAAGAAATTAACTATTTTATTCCAACAAAATAGCAACAAAGAAAGTAGTTTATAAAAATAGTCCGGCTGTTTAAGCTGTAGCCTGGTTGAAAAAGAAGAAAATTAACAAAAAACCATATAAAAAATGAACCTTATCAAATGAATTTGAGTATTACAAGTTTAATTGTTTTCATTGACTTTTCTTTTCTGCCTAGGACGGCTACTGGTTAGGCCTACACGCCAAACATTTTCGTATCTAAATAAAAAGCAGTTACACATCGTATTGCATAATGTGTCTTACATTGTATTACATAGCAAAGCAATATAAAAACATCGTAATACACAGCAAAAGATTCGCATAGCCTCTTTATCACTGTCTTTGCAGGGAAAAGTTTCTTGGAATTATTTCAAGAAAACCATACCCACGAATAATTGTACCAACCTATGAGTTCAATGTATGTCATGTATTTTTGGCATGTTAATGTAAAACAATGATAGCAATGTACAGGGTAAGTACCTTATAGGTAGTTATTACCTTAATAGACTCGAGGATAAGAAGATAGTATGCCGAGCAGTAGGAGATGGCATAGGGAGGGAATTTACAAACGAACATTTTCAAAAGCCTTTAATCTTGGTAGAAGGAAGGAAAATTGTGCATAAAAACTTTCAGAGCGATATACCTTACGAGAATTATGGAAGCTGTATTTACATATCAATATATCAGACACGGGAAAAGTCTGGCTTATTCTTAGCTAGAGCCTAGTAAAGAGCGAACCACTTTATTGGAGCTATTCATCTTTACTAAGACTAGCACCGGAGATATGTCAGTAATACATAGGCTAAAACATGATTTTCAAAGGTTTTCAAGGGACAGGAGGAGCTGAAAAACACCATCGACGGGTTTCTGATCATGGTGATTCCAGTGGTGCACTTTTTACTGTGATTCATCGTCATTTCCAAGAGTTGCTGTGGCAATGACACCAAAAAGTGAGCGCTTTCGCGGGATATCGCATTTTACTCCAATACTATCAAGGAAAATTTGTATAAAGAACATACATATAAGCATTAGCTTTTAAATGTGATGGCTACCTTTTAAATGTCATACCTTTTAGCTTTTAAATGTCATATTTTTTTTTGTCATGTCTACCACCATGACAAAAAAACAGACAAAAAGTTTAGTCCTGCCCAACCTAAAAAATAGAATTTCAATTCTTCAGATGGAAAGCTAAACACCTCCGGTTATAATAATTAAATTGCATCAAATATTTCAAAATGGTGAATCCAATGGTAGATTTTTGTTTCGATCCATTGCCCTTTTTGAAGGCCAAAAGGAGTTGTTTTTAGAAATTTCCACATTTAATTTTCGTCATTACTTTTATCTTTGGGTTTAACATGGATAGCAGTTACCATTCCTAAATCCATGTAAAATGGCCATTCTCTTACATTTTAAAATTTACGTAAAAAAATAATTTTTATTTCGGTTACTATGGAATAAAGTTTCCTCTTTACTTTCGCTCTATTGTTCCAACCAAGATGTTTTAGTTTGTTAGTTTTTTTCGTTTAAACTTTGGTCTCGTTCAACAATAGCTATCGACTGAAAAATCTAATATGGCCGACATAATTAAAATTATCAAAATTACAAAACCTACTGAGCTCACCAGTTCCAAAGGAAGTAATGCCGCGTGGCGGCATATTTCGTCTTAAAGATAAATTACTCCATGTAAAATAAATGGATAATACAGATATTTCTTTGAAAGCTTCATTTAAATAATGTGTTTCATTTGAGGCTCGATAAAATTACTTACAGTGATGTAAAAATGCGCATCGGCCTGGCAAATATTTTGATGACAGGCCAATTTTAAATATTGCTTCAGCAAACTAAACCGATTACTTTGAAATTATTGATTAGGTTTCAAAAGCATTAATTAGGCATCTTGTGTCTATATTTTCTAAAAAAAAAAAAATACTGTCAAAAGCTTGCAAATAGAAAGTCAAAATGCATTTATTCTAAATTTTTTTCTTTTTCTGTAAAGTTTATTAGTAAGTCTGTTTTTGTTTTGTTTTTTGTAGTTGACGTCTTGACAAAAAAAAACAACAAATGTTTGATAATATAAACTAATTTCCTTAAAGCAGAAATGGAACTCTAGACTTTGGAATATTTTAGGGGTGTTAGCGTCACTTTCTTTTCAAAATTTTTGGTCATTTTAAGTTTGACCAATTACTTATTTTAAATTATTAATTTTTATGAATAGTGATATCAGCCATTTTTAAGTATTACTTGTTTCAAGAAACTAATGTTACTGCTTTTAGGTTTTTATGTCATTAAAAAAAAACAATTGGGGAAACTTTTTTTTTAATCTGTTCATTTTTCCAGTTGACATAGTTTTATTGTATCAAAATTTGTAATTTTGTTTTGGCTTTGCTTCTTAAAAACTAAAATACTAGATTGCAAAATTTTTTTTGACAAAACGTGAATGCTTAGTC
The DNA here is from genome assembly GCA_029168905.1 of Artemia sp. Kazakhstan ARC1039. Classification (NCBI taxonomy): domain Eukaryota; kingdom Metazoa; phylum Arthropoda; class Branchiopoda; order Anostraca; family Artemiidae; genus Artemia; species Artemia sp. Kazakhstan ARC1039. The sequence continues at coordinate 35,232 of JAQQPU010005572.1, forward strand.
AAAATATCCTACTCTTCTTAGGACCCCTTAAAAGCCAACCCACTCCCCATCCATTAAAATTTGACGTTGATTCGGCCAAGAGAATGATTTCTAATGCTTCAAGCAGATTGGACAGCTAAGACCGAAAAAGCCCGTTTATTAAAAATCAATCTCTGAACTAATGTCAATGTGCGCAATTTAGGTCCTATAGCTGCGTAGGCCATGTCATTCCTGGAAGAATATTTATCGGACCCGAGAATTCAGAGCAAAATAAAAATATCAAATATAACATAGGAAGGAAGGGCGGTGACAAGAGAGACTGAAACATACTGAAGCGGTGACAGAGAGGACATACTAATAGTATTGACAATCACTTACTGCCATTCTCATCTTGAATTTTAATAACAAAATAACGAGAAGAGTCACTGACAGCTTCAATAGCAGGACCTGGGTACTGATCTATAGGACATTGACCAAAAAGTTCACCATTATTTTTGTCTTCTAGTTTCAGTGCACATTTCTGGCCTTTGGCAACAAGCCTCAGTCTTCCAGACCAGTCTGGTCCAGCCAAATTCCAATCTGCTGCTCTGTAAGTATAATTGAAAGATATCAATGAAAATGGAATATCTAATGATGTAAAACGAACTACTGGGTAATTATGAAGAAATAATAGCAAACACAAAAAAAATCAATTTGTCTAATCCTTAATATGTAAACAAAAAAAGACACTGGCAGCTTTTACATACTGCTAAAACAATTTCCTTTGCATTTCAAATCATTGCTAAGGAGGAAAAACTTAAAGGTAAAAACGTAAAAACTGCATACAGAGAGGGGACCCACGTTTGAAGACGCCCCCCTCCCTGCTAAACAATTACTTCTGAGTTCTTCAAACGAAGCTTTTTTTACATGAATGTCCTCCATAAATATCAGCAGGAGGATCAGGTGTTCAATATCCCCGTTGAAATAAGAAGACACTACAAAATATATATGAATAGAAGTATGTGAAATCTTAAAATTTAACTTTCGGTAAAAACGTCACTCTTGGTAGCACTTTCCCCCTACCCTCCAGGGAAAATTTCCTGGCATTGTCCATGATGTCTTCTCCATTGTTTGTATCGATAAGCGCAGTAATATAATTTTTTATGTTGCAAATAAATTTTCTTTTTCAATAGGAGGGGAGATATCACCCTACAGCACCCATATTATAAGCTTAGTCCAAAATTATTTCCAGAAATAAAGGGAGATAGGATATTAATTTTTACTATGTAACAAGGGAAAATAGAAGTATTTTCTGTTTTAATCTTGTAAAAAAAAAAAAAAAAATCCTGATAGTACTTACCCTCCTCCATAGTGAAATACCTAGGCGGCACTGACGGTCCTCCCCATGTCGCCCCATTTTGTGCCTACAAGGATATGAATATAACCTTTCATGTTACACAGAAAAAATGTTACCCAGGTTACACCGCTTTATAAAAAAATTAAGGAATTAAATACGATTAGAGATCAATTTTACCACGAACATCCTTCTATGTTTATATGAAGGCCAACAGAAAGTTGGAAAATCTGGGCATAAAAATGCACTTTTGAGGCCTCAGGTATGCCTACCTCCTACATTGACACAAATATTCACCAGCCCTCTTCCCCAAGGGCTGATAAAAATAACACACCATTGTATTTGATTTTATCAAGCCTCCAATGAATCAACTTAGTTAAATATATCTATAAAAAAAAAAAGTAAATTTATCTGAGCGTTCGTTTCCTTAAGCCATAGCAGCACTCTCGGGCCTTAATAGATACTTCTTTTTGAATATCCGTGTTTCTCTATTTATTATTCTAAGAAAAGATTTTAGCAATGAGGCCTTGAACATCTTAAGCACTTTCATAATTTAATCCAACCAATTTGAAACTTCTACCTGCTTGAATGGAGATTTCCACTTGAAAATAGAAACACGGCTGAGAGAAAAGGAAAGCCCATACAGTTGTTTCCATAGTTTTTGCCTAACCGGCTAGCTCGCTCGGAAAGAACAAATTTTTGATATTGTGATCGTTTATAAGAGATTCAAAAGACACATGACAACTGTAATAAAGTTCTTTATGTTTTAATTATCGATGTTAGAATGCAGCCTCTTTAACTCTTCATAGAACAATTTGTCTAAACCATATTACAGCCATTTTCTTATTCTTTTTATTTTAGCCAATGTGTATCTTACACCTTTTCCATCTTCCTTCACTGTGAACAGGGCACTTCAGTCCCGGATTTTACCCTATATAAATTAAATATGGACTTAATGTACAATCTATCTCACGGCCTATTTTAGCGTATTACGCACCAAAATCCAAAAACGCACCCAAGTGCGCACTAGATATGGACTTTGGAGGAGGTTCATTTGATTAGATATTGAAAGTTCTAGTTCCCTTTTAACAGTCAAAAGTGATTGGAGGGCAATCAGCTCCCCTTTTCCCTTAAATAGATCTGATCAAAATTTTTAGATGGCCATTTTATTCAAAACAGTCCAAAGGCAAAATACCTATATCTCTGGGGTTGACTTACCCTGGTCCCTGGGGCAAGGGATATAAGTTATGGTAGTTGCCTATTGTTAACATATAAGGTTTTTATAAAAGGGGAGGTTGTATAAACTTTGGAGGAGACTCATTTGATTGGAAATTGAAAGCTATAGTTCCCTTTTTAGGAATCAGAAGTGATAAGAGGGCCACCCCCTTGAATCCTTTCCCCCCAAATTGATCCAATCAAAATTTTGAGATAGTCATTTTGTTCAAAATGGTCCAAAGTTCAAATAACTATGCCTCCAGGGTTGACACCCCCCCCCCCCAGCCCCTGAGGCAAGAACTATAAGTTATTCCAATTGCTTATTGTTAACATGCAAAGTTTTAATAAAAAATGTGGCTGCATAAATTTTGGAGGAGGCTTATTTGATTGAAAATTGAAAGCTCCCTTTTTTAAAAGTCAAAAATGATCAGAGGGTAACCAGCCCAGCAACTCCTCTCACGTTCTTCTTTGCTCAAATGTATTCGACCATAATTTTGAGATAGCCATTTCATTCAAAATATTCCAAAACCCAAAAAACTATAACTCAAAGGTTGACAAACCACCAAAAGCCCCCAGGGCAAGGGCTGCAAGTTTCCTATTGATAACACACAAGGTTTAAGTGTCCTTTTCCAGAGTCAAAAGTGATTAGAGGGAATTACCCCCCCCCCCCCCGCATTCTCTTTTCCCCAAATTCATCGAATTCAAATTTTAAGATAGCCTAGCGATTTTTTTTTTCAAAATAGTCCGTCAAATAACTACGCCTCCAGGTTTGACAACCCCCCGCCCCAGCCTGGGGGCAAGTGATGTAAGTTATGAAAATTTCCTAATGTTAACCTATAAGATCTGTATAGAAGAGGTGGTCATATAAACTTTGGAAGATATTCATTCAATTGGAAATAAATAGTTCCTAGTTCCCTGTTAAGAGTCAAAAGTGATCAGAGTGCAACCAGTCCCCCCCCGCCCCCAACACCCTTACACTTTTTCCACCGAATACATCCAGTTAGAGTTTTGAGATTGCTATTTTCTTCAAAAACAGGCCAAACAACATGGCCAAACATGCTATTTTCTTCAACAGGCCAAATAAATAGGTGAGGGGTGGGTTGAAACCCACCCCTCCCCAGATCCTGGGGCAAGGGCTGTGAGTTATGATAGTTGCCCATTGTTAAGATATAAGGTTATTATTGCATCTGATTTTATTGGTTATCTCTTATTAAGAGTAGAAAGTGATTGGAAGGCATCCAGCCATCCTCCCTCCATGTCCTCTTACCCCAAAATGTATCCAATTAAAAAAATTAGACAGTTATTTTGTTCAAATAATCCTAAGATCAAATAACTGGCCCCATGGTTGACAAACCCTCCACAACCTGCAGGAAGAGGATTATTCAATTCTGATTTACAGGGCAACTTCGATTTATGGGCCAAGGGCTGTAAATATGCAAGTTGCTTATTGTTACTTTGATACGTTATATTGTTACTTTGATGGTTTTTTTTACTTTGATAGTTTCTTTATTTTAATACTTTGTCACTTCGACATTACTACTTTGATACTAGTTTTGATACTTTGTTGAAACTTTAGTGTTGAAACTTTAGTGAAAAAAAAAAAGATTTTTAAAAATTTTCCAAAAAATAAGTTTTTCAAAGAAAAAGCCATATTAAATTTAAGATCAGCAGAAATAAAACTTATAATAATTCAAACTCAAACCAACCAGAAATTACTATTAAAGAATAAATGAAACCCAAACAAACAGAAACTAGATACAGAATCATAGCAAACAAACATAAATAAGGTACTAATATAAATGAATAAATAAATCTTAAAACGATTAAAACTAAATTGAACATGCAAATCAAGCTTAAAACGAACAAAAATCGTTTACTATCAAAGAATAAATGATACCCAAAACGAATAGAAATTGAATAAATAATGATAGCAAACAAACATACAACAGGTATTAATACAGGGTTTGTCCGGAAAGTAATAGGACCGAGTCGATTTAAAAACATTTATTTGAGCCAACCGTTACAATTAATTAAAACTTTCAAAATAGGCTCCTTCTGCGGCAATGCAGCGCTGCCAGCGCGATTTCCAAGCATTGAAGGCGTCACAGTATGCATTCTCCAGAATAGCCTTGAAAACCGTGGTGCATGCTGCTTGGATCCCCTCTGTCGCCTCAAAATACTTGCGTTTCATCAGCCTTTTCTGGCGAGGAAACAAAAAAAAGTCTGGGGGGGGGGAGGGGCACATCTGGGTTGTAGGGCGGCTGCAGAAGCGTTGGGATGCCAGCCTTGGTCAGGTAGCTGCTCACGAGAAAGGCGGTGTGAGCCAGGGCACTGTCATGGTACAACTTCCAGTCGGCTGCGATGTCTTGTCGGACCCGGTTGACCCTTTGTTTGAGTCTCTTGAGCACTTCCATATAAAATTTGGCTTTGACGGTTTGTTAAGGAGGAACAAATTCATGGTTGACGATGCCTTTGATGTCAAAAAAGACAATGAGCATCGTTTTCACTTTGGATTTGCTCATTCTTGCCTTTTTTAGACGAGGAGACGCCGACGTGCGCCACTCGGAATATTGCCTCTTTGTCTTGGTAATCATACTCAAAGATCCACCACTCGTCACCTGTGATTACGTTATGCAAAAATTGGGGGTCACTTTCAAACAAGTTCAAATTTTCTTGGCACACTTCCACTCGCCACAATTTCTGGTCGTCAGTGAGCACTTTTGGGACCCTCTTCGCGCACACCTTGTGCATGTTCAAATGTACCGAGACAATGTCATGAACGGCAGATTTTGATAAATTTAACATTTGGGCAATTAAACGAATATTTAGTTGACGGTCTGAGTTCAAAACTTGGTGCACACGAGTCACATTGTCGGTTTTTGTCGAATTCGAAGGTCTTCCAGCATGGTCTTCATTGGCAACCTCTTCCCGGCCCTCCAAAAAAGCCTGGTGCCACCAAAACACCACTTCTTGCTAAAGCAACATCTGGGTAAGCCTGCTTGATTTTATCAAACGTCTCTGTCGCAGATTTACCGAGTTTCACACAGAATTTAATCGCGTATCTCTGCTCTAACAAACGCTGCATTTTCGGCTTGCACCACTGACAGAAAACACGTCACGCGAAAATACCTGTCCTGACTCTCCAGGTGCTCGGACACAACTGACCAGCAGCTCGTTTGTTAGCTAGGAAAGCCCTCTACCGAATCCAGTCGGAGCGCGCACGCTTCGAAGTACAGTGGTTGCGAAAGAAAATTAGTCCTATTACTTTCTGGACAAACCCTGTATAAATGAATAAATAAATCTTAAAACGAGTAAAGTTAAATAGAATATGCAAATAAAGTTTAAAACAAACAAAATTCACTACAAACAAGAGTTTGGCTACTGTCCCCATTTCCTAACTGTAAAAGTCTAAAGCCCAATGTGTTATTGGCGCTTTACTGAAAACTAGGGTAAAGGCACCGATGATTCGACAGTGCAATTTCGGAACCACTGTCGAAATTTTCCTTCAAAACGGGATAGCTCTGCTTAGCCATGAGTTAGAGCGCCATCTCTTGGAGCCGTCGTTATATTTCGACGGTGTGAAACGTGGACACTATATCCGGTACACCCAGATAAGAAAAGAACATTCAATTTGGTCAGTTTCCTGTTTCCGACGCGAAAGGAGCTCCCGACAATTTTTCAGGTATGTAATGTTCAAACTGTCATTACTTGGTTATTTATTGCAAGAAAAAGTTGGGATATGCGCCAATGTCTCGAGATACATCTGATCTTCTCTGAAATGTAGCCACATTAGCTTTTTCTTGATAAAATTAAATGGAAATGGCGACGGAAATTGCATTGTCGAAACTAGGTTCCAAGTGTCGAAAATTCTTGTTCGATCTAGTGGAATACCAGGCGGACTAAAAATGTTCCTTCAGCCGCATTCAATCGTAAATATCAGCTTCTATCAAGGGATTTATTTCTTTGGCAATTATCTCGTAGTAACCTTGTCGAAATTTTGGACAGACAGCAACAGGCCCTGTCGAAATATAGATGACTTTGTCGAAACTTCACTGAACATGTAAAACAGATGAGAAATAATAGGTGTCGAAATTCCAGGATCCACTGACGAAACCATAGGCACCATAGCTGTCGAATTTACGGGTGCTTTCTGCACAACGAGAGATTTTGAAGATTATTATTTCTAATAATATTTCAGATGAAAGAACATTTAAACAAAAGGTTTTTTTTTAAACTTTGAAGTTTTACTTACAGACACTGGATTTTTCCATCATCTGAGGAACTGCCGCTTGGCCTCATACCATGCAGGGCGTAAATTGCTATGGACCAGGAGGGGCAGTTGCCCCCCCCAGACCTCGTTTTGCCCCCCCAGACCTGATTCCCCCCCACCGCATTTTTTTAGATTATACCCTTATTTATCCTTCATCCAAATAAAAAATACAAATTTTATTAAATACAAAATCTTATACAAAATGACGCGTAGGCCTATGTTTTGGACAAAACTAAGAATCTGCATATGAAAATAAAATCCACTAAATCAAATAAACTTCTTAAATTTCTTGAAATCCACTCCCGTTTTCCTAGACCCTATCCCTTCCGAAATGCTAGTGAAACAATTTTGTTATACTAAATTTGTTATACTAAATACTATTTGTATTTAATACTGTATATTAAAATTTGTTGTACCGATTTTGTTATACCAAATACTACATACTTGAAATGATTTTGTTAGTTTTATTACTTCTACTTTTTGCATAGTCTTTTACACTTTTATACATTAAATGAAGTTGAAGAAAAACAAAGAAACAAGAATATACGTGTCAAATACACCAGGTTCCGCCCACAAGTATTCCCCAAGTATTAAGACGGGTGTCGAATTGGGTTCCGACTTGCGTCGAAAACAGGTAACTTTTTTGTTGTGTCGAATTTGTAGGTGAAAATGCTCTAATTTCGGAAAATTGGAGTTTTGTACCCTTTCCAGACAAAACTTCAAACTTCTCATCAAACAGTTAGATTCCTAGATGTTTTTCCTACATACTGACACCCTTTTCAAACCGAAAGTCTTTAAATTAAGACTTCTAGAGTAGAAAAACTGGTTTTTTACAAAAACTGTCGAATCATCGGTACCTTTACCCTATATGTGTCTTGGAAGAACTAACAACGAATATTTGATATATAATGATATTAATTGCTGAAAGCTCATTAGTTAAAGATTTTATTTCATTGTAATTTTTATTTTCAATGTTGTAATGTTTACAAAAGAAAAAAATATCTGTAATGTAATCCGTTTTCAGTAAAGTGCCAATTATGCAGTAGGCTTTAGACTTTTACAGTTAGGGAAGGGAGCAGTAGCCAAACTATTGTTTGTACAGAAAACTATATGTCCATTGAACAGTCTTGAATAAAATTATCAAAATTAAACAGAAAATTTAATATTTGATATATAATGATATTAATTGCTGAAAACTCATCAATTAAAGATTTATTAGTTTCTGTTTGTTTTGGACTTCATTTGTTCTTTACTATTAATTTCTGGTAGCTTTGAGTTTGAATTATTATAGATCTTTATTTCTGCTGATCTTAAGAATGCAGTTTTCATCAGCATTCATTCCGCTTACATCTAAGTACACAGGCTGTGAAATAACTTGAAAAACCAGTTCCCATTGACAAGAATTGTCATGTTAAGTGGAAATCTTACTTTATAAGACTTGCTATATTAAGCAGAAATTTTGTGTGAATAATTACAGGCACTGGAGAATAGTCACTCGGATGCATTTGTGAGGCTCGGCCCTCAAAGAAAGATAAGTAATCTTTCTAATTATTATAACTATATTTCCGGATTAATTATGACTTCTGTTAATTTTTCTGAAACTCTACAAGAAATTAATAAAAAATTGAACGGAATAGAAATAGTTTCATCGCAGGTTCAAGAACTGAGAAACGACCTATCTGCTATTTCGTCGCGAATTGATTCGACAGTAGACAAGTTCTCAGAGGATACGCCACAATTGAAGAAAGATTACCTAAGTTTGCAAGCTGAATTGTCGGCTACTAACGTAAAATTGCAAAGACTAGAAAATGAGTCTAAAAAGTGTAATTTGAGTAGTATGTTACCTTATACTTCTACAAGGCCCCCGTACCAAACTGGTTTTTCTGGTAATTCTAATCTAGAGGTCAATACATCTTTCAAAGAGGAACGAGTACGCAATACCGGTCCTAGTGTGATTGATTTTTTGGACAATTGCCTTTAGTCAAGACTAGTTTGTTAGGAATGTGTCGTTGCTAAAGCTAACTCTCATTGGAAAAAAGGGGTATAAAGCTTTTTGTTTTTGATAAGAATTGCACAATGAATGTATCGTTTGACGTGGGCATTTTTTATGAGCCAATCAGAGGTTGTTCAATATACGATAACTTGATTTGTGGTTGGGATTTGAATAAAAGAAATGGTTATGTTATTTGCTTGCGTGTATAGGAATTCCCATGTTATTTGCTTGCAGGTATAGATATTCCCTTGTTATTTACTTGCATGTATAGGAATTCCCATGTTATTTGCTTGCGTGTATAGGAA